>JANBUF010000029.1:0-15050 GCA_027579215.1 Coemansia sp. BCRC 34490 | reverse complement strand
CCGTTTGCTCGTGGCCATCGCTGCTGCTGGTGGTGGTGGTTGTGGCATTGCTATGCTTGGTTCGGGAGACGATGATACTACCACGATCTCGTTCTTTTCCATTCTCGCTTTCTTTACTGGCGATTTGCGTGCAAATGGTTCCACTTTAGCTGGCTTTGTTGTTGTTGTTATTGCTGTTGTTTTGCGTATCCTTTGTTTGGTTGCTTTGGTCGGTGCTTCTGAACGAGACAAACCTCCCCGCCGCTCTCTTTTACCTGTCATTTCGTTTTATTCAAAAAAAGGTCTCCAAATTTCGTTATGTTTAGGTTATGAATAAGGAAATAATAAACAAAGGCTGCGGTGGATGGAAAAAGAGAAATGAGCCAAACATCAGCGGGGAAGAAAAACACACACAAGTGACCTTCAGCACGCACCAAATATCAAACGTTTTTCGGACTTTTCCCCTGTGATTTTAATCAAATAAATGTGAAATTGTCTCCAACAGCACCCTAATTTCTAGATGCCGCTGCCACATCTTTCATATGCTCGTACTCGCTAGACTCCTCACACAGACTCTTGAATATTCCGCCTTCCTTCTGTAACAGATTGTGGGGCGTGTCGAACTCTGCAACTCTGCCATCGTCCAGAACAAGAACTCGATCATAGTCAATGATTGTACGCAACCGATGTGCAATACACAGCAGTGTCGAGTTGGCAAACTCTGGTCCGCGAATCGTGGTCTGGATTCTGCTGTCTGTGTCAAAGTCAACAGACGCCGTTGCCTCGTCCATAACAATCAGTCGCGACCGTCTCACCAGCGCTCTTGCGAGCGCAACCAGCTGGCGCTGACCAGCAGAGAGGTTGTGTCCATTTTCCTTGATCTCATTATCCAGACTGGTGAATATTCCCGCCATGCGCTTGATCTCCAGCGCACTATTGTTGGTACCACTTCCATCGGTCTCTGTGTTGATACTGCTGCTGTCATCATCTTTAACAAGATGGGTGCGACGCAGGGCTTCCCACAAAAACGAGTCAGGATGCTCATCAAACGGATCCAGGTTGAACCGAATAGAGCCATTGAACAGCACTGGGTCCTGTGGAATAATCGTGACATTGCGGCGCAGATCCTCCAGCCCAATCTTTGATATATCAACACCATCCAACATTATGCGCCCCTTGCTTGCCTCGACAAACCGCAACAGCGCCAAAGAAATCGTGGTCTTTCCAGAACCCGTGCGACCAACAATGCCAACCTTTTCGCCATGCTCGATAGAAAGTGACACGTCATGCAGAACAGGCACTCCGGGGACATACTCTGCAAACAGATTATCAATCTGCACATCGCCCTTTGTAGGCCAAGATGCCAATGGTCTGTGTTCCGGTTCTGTATCCAATGCCGCCTCTTGCTCTATATTCATGTACTGCATAATACGCTCAATTGCATTCATATTCGTCTCATTGTCACTGTAGTTTCGAACAACCCAGAGCATATCGTCGCAGAATACTATCGCATACGACAGTATAAATCCCGCCATTCCAGCGTCAATCCAGTCCAGACTGGAGTATATAAACGCTGTTGCTGTCGAGGCAATCGTAGCACTCACAACGTTCACATACAAGTGCAGCCATCTGTTTGCAGTCCAAACACCATAGAATGGTTGATTGTGAGCGGTAATCCGGTTGATTGCCTCCTTGATGTAGTAGTGCTTAATGCCAAATGCACGGATTGTTGTTGCGCCCTGGATCATTTCTCCGAATAGCGAAAGCAACGGCGACATGCTGTTTGATTCCAGACGCTTGAGCTCACGGAATACATTAAGGTAATAGAAGCCAATAAGCACAAATATGCCCGTGGTAAACACCGCAACAATAATAAACGCGGGTATTGCTGCGGTTATCACAAAGTAGGTTGTTAGCACACCAACTATCTCACCAAGCCAACGTCCGATCAACTCCAATGCTCTATCGTCAATAACGCTCATATCGCGCGAAAAGCAATTTATAATCCGCCCAATCGGGGTGGAAACGAAGAAACTAGGCTCTGCATGAACCACCCTGCGTATCAAGTCTCTGTGCATTTTTCTGACCATCCTCATTCTGCCGGTGAACATCAAGTACCATTGAAGAACCGACCATGCGACACTAAGGAGACCAAAGAGAGTGAATACACCTAGCCAGTATACGGATGAGTGGTGTTGGCTTGATATCATCATACCCGTTCCATATCCTGCTCTGCTATTGCTATTAGCCGATGCTGCCACCCAAAGCTTGATCCAGTAGCTTCTCAGTGCCTCTATTGCTTCACCTGCAACGAGTACCAGAATAAGATATATCCAGAACCTTTTTCCTCCACATGCCTGTATAAATGTTTTCCATACGTCAAGTTTGACATGTCCCTTTTCTCGTTGTTCCTCCTTCACCAGAATACCCTGAAGCACAGAAAGGTCGGCATTTGGATCAATTCCTCTCTTGACTGCAAGCTTTTGTAAATGCTCCTTGTTGTATTCATCTTCAGATTTTCTGTCTTCAACAGCTTTAGCTTGGCTGTCATTGCTGTTGTTCTGTTTGGCTGCAGATTCGTTGTTCTTGTTGTCCGTATTCTCATCTAATGACAGTGATAGAGCAATTCTTTCTTTCTCTCCAGAAGGCGTGCCCTTTAGTGTGATCCTCCCTTCGTTCATCACAACAATGTACTGCGCGTATGGAAGGCACATTGCAACATGGTGAGTTACCAGAACACAAGTACGCCCCTGCATAAGCTTGGAATTGCCAGCCAAGCAGTGAACCAGAATATGTTTTGCCGTTTGTGCATCAACGGCCGACAAGCAATCATCAATAAGAAGAATACGGCAGCTTGAATATACTGCGCGAGCCAACGCCAAGCGCTGCTTCTGTCCGCCAGAAAGTGTGATTCCACGCTCACCAACCTCTGACATGTCGCCAGCAACCAGGTTGCGTAGATCCGGTTTTAGCGCACAAGCATAAAGCACCTCTTCGTATCTCTTTTTGTCATAGGGCTCACCAAACAGAATGTTTTCACGTATCGTAGCATTCCGCAGCCATGCCTCCTGCGCAACGTAGGCAATATCATGAATGGCCAGTCCTTCGTTTGACAGTTTAATTACATCCGTGTACTTTGGAAAGTTTGCCGCAAGTGTACTTGGATCAATGGTTGGAAGCATAATACTTCCACGAACCAGTGTCATCTCACCAACTAGCGCAGATAAAAGAGACGATTTTCCACTTCCCGTGGGTCCAGCAACAATAGACAGCTGGCCAAGCGGAAACATAACGTCAATATCCTTTAGTAAAAACCTCTCAATATTCCTTTGGTTAGGTATCTGAGAAACTGGGTGTCTTGGATTCATAGCGGTCTGCGTATTTGTGGATGTCTGAGTAATAAGTGGCATTCTTTCCTCTGTTTGGCTATCGATATCAGAGCCTGCTATAGTGGGCACACTAGTGCTATTGGCGCTGTCTGGGCTAATCCATTCCAAGTCTGCACTATTAAATCCTAACTTGTCACTCATTACTTCTGTATTTGTGCGCTTTTCAAGGTCCTGGATCTGGGGCTGATCCAAATAAGAATCAATGCGCGTGGTTGACACATAGGCACCAATTAGGTCATTTAGATAATTTGGAATGCCGTGCATTACAGTGCGCACCATCTGGAATACAACAATGGAAGTGAAGGCTGTTTCCGCATCCAGAGTGTTTCCAAATGCAACAACATACGAGGCAAACATTATAACCAGAATAATAATTGGATTGAGGTATCCACTCACACTAGTACAAGTAGACCATATAAACTCCTTCCATGCGTAAGCCAGCTGCTCTTCGCGGCGCTCATCAATCCTGTCAAGGAAACGTGTCTCCCATCCAAATAACTTGACCGCTTTGATACCTTGGAACACTTCTGAGATTGCTGCAATCCGCCTATCGCTTGCAGCACTCTTAAGCGATAGTACTTTTCTGTACCTGACAAACAAAGCCTTTGACAGAGGTATGTACAATGCGGTAATTATAAGACCGACCAATGCCGAAACCCCTAAAAGGTTGTACATATAAAATATGCCAATCAGCAGCTTGAATGGCAAAATGTATATGTTGTCTAGGTAGGAGCTAACAGCAGCACATTTGGCAAAATCAGCAGTGAGTATGTTCATGACCTTTCCATCTGTGGCAGCAGAATCGTTGTTTCCGTTTCCCTTTTTCTCAATAGACGAGCCCTTTGCACGACGGCGCAATCCCTTTGTAGTAAGCTCGGCAACAAGGAGGCCTTGTAGCCAAATAGAGAACCTGACTCCAATCCACCGTGTTTGATTGTGAACTACTGAGCGTACCACTGTAAAGAATAGCAATCCAATCATGTAAAGATATTTGAGGCGGGTGTTGTTTTCTGACAAGCCCTTCTGCGAGTGCTCAATCGAGTAAAGAATACGCTGAAGGAAGAACGGGTTGGAAAACTCCAGACCACACAACACCATGGTTAGAACAAACTGCAAAAGCAGTTCCGGGGTATATGTCATCAACAGCGTTATCCACAGTGGGCGGCCAGGCTTCCGCTGTTTGATATAGCGACTCCAATTAACTGTTGGCATATCCATAGGTCTTAGTGAATACAGATGCGAGTAGTTAATCGTGCTCCGCGCTCCCCTTTTAAACATTTCATTGAACCATGAAAATGACAGCTTGTCAAACCATGAGGAGTTTTGCTCTGGTGAATCTATCAGGTTATTTATCTTTGGATCGCTCATATGCGCAAGAGGAGTATAGTCGTTATCCAAATCATTGTTACCAGCTTCAGTCAGCGGCGTGTAAGGTACGGCCAATGAGCTGCTCTGTGAGTCGTCAAGTGGACGATAAAGTATAGGACGCCACTGCACCAAAGAAAACATGAACATTAGAACCACGTTAAAGAGTGTGGTAAAAACCAAAAAGTAGGAACGAGAAGAGGCATCTGCGCCAATAATGGGGACATTGGCGTTTTTGTCTGTGAAAAAGGAATAGTAGACTTCACACAAGCCAGAGATTAGCTGTATGCTGACAGCGACTGGAAGAACCAGAGGAAAAAGACCGGCATATGTCATACGATTGCTGCGCCAAAGAGAAACCAAGCAGATTGACGAAAGCAGTAAAACTGTTGCTGAAAGCTGAGCCATTGCACTAGAATATTGATAATCCTTTAAGCCATTCACTTCATAAATCGGAGAGCTGAGTTTCCAGGCGCAATACAGCGCTGTCTGAACAGCTAACAGAATAACGGTGCAGATTCCAATGCGCCGTCTGTTGTCAGCAACAATTGTCTGGCCAGGAGGACGACGTACTGCGACAAGCATGTTTCCAATCGAAATCCGGGCAAAAGGAGAACTGCCATCGCTGGTAAACTCATTTTTACCATTAGTTGGAAGCACAAGGCAAAGACAAAAGAAAAGAGCAGAAACAACTCCAACAGATAAAAGAAGTATTGGCCACAGAAAACCAGTACGGAAGCAGTCATTTTCCAGAGACAAATCCCAGTTGGATTCTGCCCCACAGAGTGCTGTTTTATCATCAAGGCCAACACTTACATAAAAATAAACATTGTACAGGTAATGAGCTGACAGAGTGCCAAATGCTGCTGCTAAAATAGCAGCTTTTGGTGACTGAAGTACTAAAGGCGGCATGAATAAAGTGATGAAAATAGAAACTTGATCGAGAAAATGTAGAAATCTCTAGTGCCTATCCTATCCAGTTTAAAAGCAAGAGTAGAAAATGCCCAGTTAGAATGTAAAAGTGTTTAAATCCAAAAAAGAGTAAAGAAAATATATAATTTGAATGAGGAGATGCAATAAAAGACGTCCGTAGAGATTAAAGGTAAGATGTGCTTATATAGCCAAAGTGTTAAAAGAACCCACATCTTTATAGTTTGTGTACAAAGTTATTCTTTGGTTTCCAGTGTATGTTTTTGCCATATACATACACATCGTATTTATTTTTAAACATACAGAAAGCTCTTTCCAAATATTACTCTTTGCGTAAGGATATAATCCATAGGTGTCGGAAATTGAAAATTGAATGTAGATTTGTATAGCGTAAAGAATAATGGACACCTAATAATTTTCTTGTTTTTTTAGAAACAATAATTAATTTTCTATTTGCCATTTTGCAAATAAATGACGAAAAGAGTTGTAAACGTATTTTTATATTGTTTTCATTTCTTATCCATACGTAAAGTACTATTTTTAAAGGCCGCGGCTCTTTACTTGATTAATAATTTTTGCTTTTCTTAGTCCGTAATTCAATTACTATTTCTTAATCTCTGCTTTCTAATGCAATAATTTTAAAAGCAAAAGCATACATGCTATTTTTAAGAAAATAAGTTTATATATTGTTGTTTGCTTTTGGAAAGAGCCAACAAGATATTCAATTTAAAGTTATGCAAGCACGCCACGCAAAGTATAACAATGTTTTAGAATTGTTTTACACATTCCATTAAGAATAACAAAGCAACCACCAAGCTATGCTGCGAAAAAAACAAATCATGAGTTTTTAAAACCCGTGTATAAATTACAAACAAGTAGAGCGGAAGCTCAATTTGCACCTTGTTCCAACGCCCCATTTTCTCCTTGCTTTAACCCTACCCCACATAGTCCACACATTTTTTCTCATTTCCTTACAAATTTTCCTTTTCTTTTATTCTCACACCTACACATTTGCAACTAACTTTTTTTCACATATCATGGACGAGTTTATCAATACTGTAGAGTCTCAATCCTACTTGCTAAACGGCTTTGATGAAGCCTGCTCTAGCATTTATATTCCTTTTTACTATTGGTATGAAAACCCATTTACGGAGTGTACATCCTGGGATGCATTCATGCCTCCGGAGATACTTTGTTCATCGTTCTATAAAACTCTTCAAGGATTCCCAATACTTGCTGGACGCTTTATGGCTGACAAGGATGGCCGCGGATATGTTAATGTAAACAGAGATTCCTTGAACATGCCAGTCTACACCGACTGTACATGGGATATTAGCTTTAAGCATGTCCAAAAGGCTGGTTTCAATACAGGTATGTTTTCTGAAAAGTTTGATAGCGCTTGTGGTATACCTACCGCGTCAAGGCTAGGTGCAGTTAGTGCAAAACTGGGAGTATTTCACATACGCAGGTTCAAGAACTTTGGTGGCGTCGTTATATTTGCAAGCATAGCACATGCTGTTGTTGATGGATACGGGCTATTTGCCTTTGTCAACCGCTGGGCAGAAACATCCAGGTGGATGCAACAGACTTTTACTGAAAATAAACTAGCGTTATCTATAAAGACGTTCGAGCACGACTGTTCTTTTCACAAAAGCTACATAGCCCATGGTACCAATGCTCTTGATGGCTTAACACTTCGATCAGCTGCTAATGGCAATGTGCTCTCCAAACTTTTTTCTTGTCTGTCTGTCGATAAGCGTAACATTCTGTTAAAGCTGTCAGCTGCGTCCAGTCAGCTTGTTTGCTACAATTTCCAAGTATCATCTCTGTCTCTTACTGGCCTGCGTAACTCTGTCCAAAAGCACGCTCCATATGGCATCCGGTACTCGACCAACGACATAATTACTGCGCTGTTGACCATGGTTGTTGGTCAAGCTATTCAAAAAGTAAATCTTAAAAAGGAAAGTACGTTTTTCTCTGGCATAAAGTGCGTAACTACTGACAAGAGCAAGGAATCTCTTGACACGCTCACAGCCGTTGCTGTAAACATGCGTCCGCATATTAACAATCCAGTTGGTGCGCATTTTGTTGGAAACCTGTCCTTTGCAAGAAGCATGCTAAGCTCACATGTGCTAGTGCAAGCGGAAACTAACCCAGAAAATCTTTCAGCAGTTGCAACCAACATTCGAAAAGGGGTAGCAGCCATGAGCGAGGAGTACTTTTCACAGCTTAACAATCTGCTCAATAAGGACATTGACGCGCACATGCGGCTAGCTATGCATACAGCCAAGTACAAGAACAGATTAATGGTGTCCAAAATTAGCAAGTATAGCCATTACAAAACTGACTTTGGTGCAGGGAATCCAATTCTTGTTCGTCCAACGCTTTTATCATTCCCAAATGTCATTCTGATCATGCCGAGTCGTCCCGATTCTGACTTTGATGGATACGATATTATAATGCCTCTTGACAAGGATACGGCTAAATTAGTTTTTCAAGACAAGTACTGGATGGAGCTAGTGGATTCATACGATTATAGCGTTTAGTTAATTTTAGTTGAAAAGACTTTATTATTATTACTTTCTTGTGGCGGCCAGAATAATCAAATGCTATGATTATGCTAGAAAGCCACATGTGAATACTTTCTATGGCCTGTGAGAGAAAATTTTATAAAGTGTCTTCTATAAAGTTCTGGTTTTGCATCTCCTTTTTTTCTCTTTTAATCCCTTTTACAAGTAAAATCCATAGCATTATTTACAACTTTCTTTAGCAACATTGATAGAATTCCTAGACATGGATTCCTTTACTAGCACTGTTACCTCTCAGACATTTTGTCTCAATGAACTTGATTCTGTCGCATCTATCTTTACGATTCCTATATGCTACTGGTATGAAAACAGCGCTCGTGTCTCGTGGGACAGCTTTATGCCAGCTAAAGTACTTGAACGCGCATTTTATATGGTTCTGCAAGAAAATCCCATTTTTGCTGGACACCTGAGAGCCGACAGCAGTGGCCGCTTGTATATTGACGTGGATAAGAACAATCTGAATATGCCTGGTTATACGGATACGTTATGCAATTTGGATTTTTCAGTCATGTCTGACTCGGGATTTGACATTCGTAAGCTTCCAGGCAATCTTGGCAGAGAGTACAGAGTTCCAGCTCCATCAGGACTGGTTGGCGGAGAGCTTAAATCAGCTTGTTTTAGCATCGCCAGGTTTAAAGATAACAGCGGAATTCTTGTTTACGCCACAATTTCGCACTTTCTTGTCGACGGATATGGATTTACACACTTTATGAACAGATGGGCAGAAATATCCAGGTGGCTGCAAAAGCCTCAGGACGCCGACAGCGCGCCACTGACAGAAAGCAAGCTCTTCTTCAATCGTGATATTCACGCGGGCTATTTATCCAGCCAAACGACTGCTTTAGACCCCTCATTGGTCAAAGACTTGTCATCTCGCAGTTCTCTTGCTAGATGGCTGACATGGATATCGCCAGAGACACGCGGCAGGCTGTTTAAGGCTGTTTTGGGCACGTCAAACCATACGTGCTGCTTTTTCCATATTTCCTCAGAAACGATGGAAACACTTCGCTCGTCTGTGCAGGCGTATGCTCCAGAAGGGGTTCGATATTCTATCAACGATGTTATTACTGCGTATATTGTCATTGTTGTTGCCCAGGCAAAGGAAAAAGCAGCAGCCGACTGGTGGAGCAAGCCCGTGCCTTCCATTCTTTCTACAATTAGCGGCGGTGCCTTTGGAAGACTCTCGGACCTGGTGGGAATAGTATATGTGAATATACGTCCGCGTGTGAGCGTCGAGAATGCAGACAAATATTTGGGAACAATGTCCTTTGGCAAGGGCATTGTGTTTCCGCAGGGCACTCTCCCTAAAAGCCCTAATAACGAGGCCGTATCTACTTTGGCACTTCAAATACGCAAGATTATATCAAGCATGGATGAGCAATATTTGGGACAGTATGTGCACTTGGTAAATAGCCATCCAGACAACTACATGCGTCAAACAGTGGGGCTTTTCAAGCAAAGAAACAAGTTGATGGTTAGCAACCATTCTAGATTTGAGCATTATAGCGTCGACTTTGGAGCAGGCGCTCCAACCCTTGTGAGGCATACTCCCCATGCATTTTCAGATCTTGTGTATGTTATGCCTGCCAATCCAACTCGAGGCGGTTATGAGGTTGAGTTTAATATGGCGCCCGATGTGGCAATCAACATTATTTCCAACAACAAGTGGATGAAGCTTGCGGACAAGTTCGACAGCTATCTCTAGTTTAGAAGTATATTTTTTAATAAATGATTCGACAATGTAATAATAAAAACTGAGTCTAGTCAATTGCAGATAAACTGAATAAATCCATTGGACTCTGCCTTTGGCATTTCATGAATAACCCCAGGGCCAGTTTGTTTCATGAGAATGGTTTCACCAGCAAGGGAATCATCTTCAATGCATCGAAGCACCTCCATTGCAACGCAGGCTGGTGTTCTTTCTCCAAAGCTGCGAAGATGGTTAGTAATTACATCGGGAGCGTCCTTATTGATCATATCCGTGTTTATGAAGATTGGCGCAACCGAGTTGACGCGGATTGAAGGAGTTCCCTTTGCAAGAGGACCAGCTGATGCAGTAAACATCACGAGTCCGGCCTTTGCTGCTCCGTAGACAGCAGTCAGCTCCGACGGTATAATTCCAAGGACTGAGGAAATATTGACCACGCAGCCCGGGTTTCCCGACTTGTAGAATAATTCAACTGCTTGGCGTGTTCCTTCAATTGGGGCCTTAAGGTTTGTGTCAATAACCTTTGAGAGCTCATCAGAGTCTGGATTTGTCCAAATATACGAGCCACTTATACCTGCGTTGTTAACCAGTATATCCAGTCCTCCAAACTCGGTTTCAGCTCTATCCAAAAGACCTTTGATCTCATCCAACTTGCTGACATCGCACATGTGGAAAACAGCCGCTTTTGCATTATTTTGCTTGTTTATTTCTTTCACTACCTGCTCTCCTGATTTATTTATACCGCTGACAACAGCTCTTGCGCCATTCTTAACAAGCATATCAACTATGGACTTGCCAATTCCGCGAGTTCCACCCGTTACAACCGCCACCTTGCCCGAAATCTGCATCTTTTAAACAGGTTAAAGCTAGTATCAGAGCTCGGATAAGAAATGGTAAACTAAAATACCAAATGAGTTTAATAATACTTAAAAGCAAGAAATATAAAGCTAGTAACTAGGCTAAAAGCAAGGCTTTTTAAAGCAAAATATTCTGTCTTGTTTTATTTAATTGTCATTGTGTTTTCGTAGTGCTAACTGGCTTGGATGATGCCAGGCATTGAATGGTTACAAAAGTTCTCATGGAAACGGATTTGGGACGAAAAACCCTTAGTGTTTTATGACAATGAATGAAAATTGTAAACAGCAAGATTTATTTTCCCAGCAATTGTTTAAAATATTACAACTAGTTGAAATACAACAATAATACAAAAGCCGTGCCAAAAAACTACATATAGCTGTATCCGCAAAGATACATAATTGCTGATATAGGTATTAGCGCTGTCGCAAACAGATAAAAGGTAGAGAATCCTTGGTTATAAACTCATAGCGCAAATCATTCTTACAATACGTATTTTAAAACCATTGAAATGGAACAAGAAGGATATCAATAAGCCATTAGCCACAAAAATAAATAATGGTAGCAAAAAAAACTAGTAATTGTTCTAACACCTACTATGACATCTAGCTTTTGGCCATCCATGTTGCTATCTTT
Organism: Coemansia sp. BCRC 34490; assembly: GCA_027579215.1. Lineage (NCBI taxonomy): Eukaryota > Fungi > Kickxellomycota > Kickxellomycetes > Kickxellales > Kickxellaceae > Coemansia > Coemansia sp. BCRC 34490. The sequence goes on along the minus strand of JANBUF010000029.1, from coordinate 3,600 downwards.
TTTTTACAGTTATTACTATAATGTGTGGCGCAAAATTAAAAAGTACGAGTACCTTTACTTTTAAAACGTTTTGACCAAGGCAGAGCGGTGTCTTTTGTAAACTACATTCACACTTTGGAGAGCATCAAAATATTTTTATTTTATTCTTACTAGTTTGTTATTATTTGGTGATTTCTATTTGACTATATTTTATTCTAAACAATGGACAGCTTTATTAGTTCGGTAGAGTCGCAGAATGTCTACATGGATGGATTAGATCTTTTGAGCTCGTGCTTTTACATTCCGTTTTTCTACTGGTATGAAAACACAGAGCATACGCCGTGGTCAACGTTTATGCCTCCTCAGATAATTAAACATGCCTTTTACCAAACACTGCAGAGCTTTCCAACACTTGCGGGCCGCATGAAGACAGATTCCAACGGCCATACGTTTGTTGAAATAAAAAAAGACAACCTAAACATGCCGGTATACACGGATGAATACTGTAATGTCAATTACCAGTCGCTCAAAGATGCTGATTTTAACACTGTTAGCATGCTTCCTGACATTTTCGCAAGCGCATGCAATGTTCCAGCACCTTGCAAAGACGGAGATGTAAAGCTTGCCACTGTTCGTATTCTGCGGTTTAAGGGTTTTAGCGGAGTGCTGGTGTTTGTTAGTCTGGCGCACGGGATTGTGGACGGTCATGGGTTTTGCAGATTTATGGAGCAATGGGCAGGAACTGCAAAGATACTCCAGAACACAGGGTTTTCCTCTCAGGCACATATCCCGATTCACAAGTTTACGCATGATCGCTCAGTCAATTACAGCTACAGGTGCAGCGGAACAGACAAAATAGACCCGCGCATCTGCGATGCACTGTCCACATCCAATATTGTCTCCAGATGCCTAGCCTGGATATCACATGGTGCGCGGGGAAGGCTGGTTAACTCGGTAGTTTTGTTGGATCCACCCATGTGCTGCTACTTTAGAATCAGCAAGCAGACAGTGGAATCACTGCGTAATATTGTTCAGGACCATTCTTTTGACTGCAACACACGGTACTCGCATAACGACATTATCACAGCGCTTATTACCACCGTTATAGTCCAAGCAATGCGTAAACACGATGTTGAGCAAGAAAAAGGGGGTTCTTTCTTACCAAGTCGATTATTTAAATCGAAACAGGCCGAGGAAAACCAGCAAGTGCTGACATCATTTGCGGTGGATATAAGACCACGTGTTGATAATCCGAACATTGCCAATTTCATGGGAAACGCAATAGTCGTAAAACACACAACAACCCCATTGAACCTGATTCAGACAGAACTAACACCAAAGGCTTTGGCAGACGTTGCCTACAGAATCCGCCAAGCAGTCAGCGGAATAAGCCGTCAATGGATAGGCCAGCATTGTAATCTGCTTAACAGTACAGTGGATGGATACGTACGTGCATTGTTGTATGATGTTAGCCACCGCTACAAAGTATTTGTCACCAACCATGTTAGATTCGGTCATTACAAGGTTGATTTTGGCGCTGGCATCCCTAGCTTGGTTCGTCCCGCAACAATCGCATTCCCAAACATTGTATTTGTCATGCCTTGCCATCCGAGCAAAGAAGGGTACGAGCTTGCAATGCCGTTAACCCGCGCTGTAGGCAAAGCCATTGTTCAGAACAAAAATTGGATGCAGATGCTTGAAAAGTATAGTTTCAACTTTTAGTGTATTCTTTTTCTCTCTCTCTATTGTATCTGGAATACACACATGTGCGGCTTACCTCCCACAGTTTTCAGAACAATAAACTCCACAACGAACAAAAATAATAAAGGCCTTGTTTAATCTACACAATAGAAAAGCTGTTTGTTTGTTTCCCCTTAAAGATAAACGTTTGTACAGGTGGAAAACAAACCAGCATCCCTTTTTTCGTTTGAGAAAACCAAATAAGAGAGAGCTTAGAAAGCAATAAAAGCAGCCTTTTCAAATTGTAAACGTATTTCTGGTCAACCAGTTAATAAATTATTTGTTTATTTCCTTAGCAATCATACGTCTATCTAACAGTTTACGAGTATGGACGACTTTACCAAGACAGTCAGACCGCAGAAGATCTACCTTGACGGGTTGGATAAGATAATATCAGGAGCTAATATTGCCTTCTACTACTGGTACGAGAATAAAGAGCGTCGGCCATGGAATGCATTTATGCCAGCGGCAACATTGGAGCAGGCATTCTACAAGACGCTCTGTGAGTTTCCTTTTTTTGCGGGCACGTTGACTACCGATTCCAATGGCATGGTCTATGTGCAAGTAAGCAAAGACAATCTAAATACTCCGGTATACACCGATTCAGCGTGTGATGTTGACTTTGGCACGATTAGAGACGATGGATTCAATACCAAGCTGTTAGGCAGAGACTTTGACCATGCGCGCGATGTTCCGGCGCCTGCCAGAATTATTGGAAACGGAAAGATAAAGCTTGCCGAGATCCATGTTATGAGACTTCAGGGTAATAGTGGTGTATGCGTGTTTGTGAGCGTGGCACATTGTTTGGTAGATGGCCAAGGGTATACGGCATTTATGAGACGCTGGGCAGAGATAAACAGATGGCTGCTGGCTTGTAACGAAGGAGGAAAAGAGTTCTTGCCAGAGAGACAATACATCCATGACCGATTGTTCCTGTCAGAGTTCTGGAACGCGGAGACAGATAGAATTGAATCGGCAATATCTAGTTATACAGAAAAAAACTCGACGGTTTCAAAATGGATTGCCTGGCTGTCGCCAGAGACGCGTGGAAGGATTATCAAGGCAATGATTTCGATAAACAAGCGCATAAACTGCTACTTTTATATATCCCAAGATAAGGTTAGCAAACTCTGCTCGGATATTAAGGAGAATGCAACCAAGGGTCAAAGACTATCGACAAACGATATTTTGACGGCAACTACAGCATTTCTGATTGTGAAAAGCATGCGGATAGTCGATATTGAAGCCCAGGCAAAGCCAATTCCAACAATAATGCGATACATTTTTGGCAAGAAGACCGAGGAACAGCGGGGGGCATTGGTGTCAGTTGCAGCAAGTCTACGGCCACGCGTAGCACATCCAGATGTGCTTGATTACACGGGAAACATGATGATTGCAAGGCATATACCGGTTCCGCTGGACTTGGTGGTGGCAGATCCTGTTTCGTCAGCGCTTGCCAAGGTTTCAGGATACATTCGAAGTGCTGTAAACAATACCGATGCTGAGTATATTTGCCAACTTGGACATCTGGCAAACAGAAAACCTGAAGATTATGTGCAGATTCTACAGGGACTGCTTGGATACAAGTACAATCTGATGGTAAGCAACCAGGCTTTATTCAACCACTACGATGTTGACTTTGGGATGGATATTCCAGCGCTTGTGCGGCCAGCACTTCTCTCCTTCCCTAACTTGGTCTTGATAATGCCATGCCATCTAGGTGTGGGCAAAGGATATGAGATAGCGATGACACTCACCACGGAAGTTGCAGCCAAGGTTATAAAAGACGAGCATTGGATGAGTCTGGTGGATAGGTGCGACTACGATGTTTGACGTTTTGCAGCACGAGTCCAAGTTGGAAAAGCGGCAATATCAATTATA
>JANBUF010000028.1:0-15327 GCA_027579215.1 Coemansia sp. BCRC 34490 | reverse complement strand
GGCACAGACGAAACGGCGGTGATGACCACTGTTTTCCACACAAACGGCGCGGACACAATGAACGAGACGTCAAAGTAGGCCGGCAGGACCCAGATAGAGGCAACGTATATGGCAAGGGAGCCCAGGATGGACCAGATCATCCATCTGTGCCAGGTGCGGATCTCCAGCGCAACCATCAGCAGCTCGTTAAGCACAAGACCGGTGAACGCAATCGACACAACGTGAATGAACTCGGTGTCAAACAGCCACAGCGCTATCATCATCAGGGCGCCGCCTTGGTAGATGCTGATCAGCAGCCACGTGAAGAACGTCTTGTACGAGAGCGAGCGGCCCTTTGTCAGCTCCGCATACAGCTCGGGGTAGAGCATGGCAATGTCCTCGGAGATGTCGCGGTCGAGAACAAGCGAGAAAACCGGGGCCATTGTGTACACGGTGGTGTATCCGACCAGCAGCAGGCCCTGGAACAGTGCAATTGGCGCAAAGTAGAAAAGCGCCGAGAACACGACCTGCATGATCGAGATGATCAGGCCGCGGTGGATGACAAACTGCGCAAGCTTGGCGGATCTCTTGTAGCTGTTGCGGCCGTGCCACAGAAGCAGACGCGCGAGATACGAGAACTGGTTGATTGAGAAGTCGGCCGCAAGCGACGCCTGCTTCCCCTCCTTGCCAACAAGCCCAACGCCCACATTGGCGGCCTGGATCATACTAACGTCGTTGCCGCCATCGCCCACAGCAAGCACCCGCTTGCGCGTAAACCGCTGGATCAGACGCACAATGTCGGCCTTCTGCGTGGGCGAGCAGCGGCAGCACACAACGGCGGAAAGCGTCGATGCCACCTGCACAAACTCGTCGCGGAAGAAGTCTAGCGTAACCTGCAGCGAGTCGCCGTCGATGATGAGGCAGCAGTCGCTGAGCGTGCGCAGGGTCTCCAGCGCATCGCTCACCTCGTGCGCCGTGCGCAGACCAGAAATCACGTGCACCAGCTGGTCGCGACGGACAAGCCTGGCCGACACAGCCACGCAGGTGGCGGTCTCGACCTTGTCGCCGGTAAGCATCCAGACCTTGATGCCGGCGTTGCCCAGCAGCTCCAGCGTGGCACGCACATTGTCCTGCAGCCGATCCTCGACGCCCGTCAGGCCAAGCAGCTCCAGATCGTTCTCCAGATACTCGGCCACCACGCTCTGCATCGCATCGGCGCGGCCAACCACGGTGACTTTGGCGCGCTGGTAAGCCGCTTCGAAGCGCGCGTACGTGTCCTTGGATATCCGTTTGCGCCCAACAACAAGCGTACGCAGTCCGTCGCGCGCCATGTTGCCGCACTCCTCGTCAAGCCAGTCGTTGAACTGCACAATGCGCGTCATCACGGCATCGGCGCCCTTCTGCACAAAGTAGATGTCGCCGGTCAGTCTGCTGCGCACCACAACGCCCATCCGCTTGGACTCGCTGGTGAATGGAAACACGTGGAGGATGTCGTAGGTCAGCGTGGGCGCTACGCCGTGGCCGTCCTGCGTCTCGGGAATCAGCGCATCGAGACGCAGCGTAATAGATGTCAGTGTGCGCTCAGCCAGAACGACGCCGACCAGCTCCGTCCACTTGACTATTGCAACCTCGTCGGGCGACGATGCCTGGTACGCCATGGGCCGCGCAACCGCCACGCCCAGCCGCGCATCGTGCAGCGATGCAGTGTCGGCATCGGCGTCATTATCCATTGCCGACTCCTCCGCCGGCGTGACGTTGTGGCACAGCGCAAGGCTCTCGACCATGTCAAACACGCGCTGCGGCATGTCGCGCCGTGCCTTGCCGTGTCCGACCGCAAGGCTGCCAACGCCTCCCGCATCCGCCAGCGAGACCGGCTGCTGCGCGGCACTGGATGCCGAGTTTAGAGTCTCGCTTGTGGGGATCCTGTCCTTCAGATTTGCGCGCACGTGGCGGGAGACCTCGTCTGACGTTTCCAGCGTGTAAGCCATGACGCCCATGTGGATGCGCTTGAGCTCCATTTCGTTGCGCGTCAGCGTGCCGGTCTTGTCGGTCAGACAGTACTCGATGCGACCGAGCTCCTCGGGAATCATGCTGTTGCGCACAACGGAGCCGGCGATCTCGGCGTCGCGCTCAATGGTCATCGAGTAGAACGACTTTCCCATGTCCAGGTTGACACGCAGACTGATTGGGATAATCGAAGACAGCAGGATCAGAAAGCGGAACAGCGTGACGTACCACACCGCCTTGAATCCGTCCAGCGCAACCATTGCTAGCGACAGCGCAAGCGTCACGACAAACAGAATCTTCGACAGCCGGTTGACCTCCGAGTCCAGAATCCCAACCTTCGTCTTGGCGTGACCTGTGTTCATCGCCGCGCGCGTGTCTCGCCCAGTGTAGATGACATATCCGACTGCCGACCCAGAAGCAAGCGTCGTGTTGGCCCAGAGCGTGTTCTCAGCGCCAAGCGGCACCGTGACTGGAAGCGTCTCTGCTTCAGCGCCAGGCAGTCCGCTATCGACTGTCAGCGTGCCAACAAAGTCGTAGATGTCCTTGTGCGGCGCATCGGCGTACACGGATCCGTGGAGCTGAAACAGATCCGCGTTATCGCGCAGCTTCTGCGTAGGCGGCACCGCAATGCGCAGCTTCCAGTCAGTCTCGCCATCGAGCTGGTCGGTGCGCACAAAGCACGCACCAGACGACTCTGTTGTGCGCAGCAGCAGCATATCGGCCGGCACTCGCTGGTTCTTCTCGATTCTTACAAGATCGCCCACCCGGATCTTGGCGCTGGGAACCACCACGGGTCCATCGACATCCAGCCGCGTGTATCTCTGCGAGTTCGCCTCCTTGTCGCGCTTCTTGCGAGCGTGGTCGTCGTGCCATTCCTTGGCCATAGTCACCGCCAACACAAACACCAGCGGCCCAACGTACGTGAACAGATACCCGATCCTCAGCTGTGGCACAAACTGCGACAACGCAACCAGCAGAAAGTACAGGTTGAAGAAGAACTTGAACTGCTCAAACAGCACAATTGGAAGAAACGTGATAATGTTGTACTTGTTGTTGCTGACCACGTTGGCCGGGTACTTTGACCGCTTAAACGTGTTATCCAGCGGGTTGAGCGGTTCCGTGCGAGCCTTTCCCGCGCCGCGTTTCCTTCCACCGCCACCGGAATCGTTAGCCAGAGTACGTCCGGCTGCCCCTTCCAGCTCCATCGACGGAATCGAGATGCGCTGCTCATCGAGGTCTGCCGCTGTGGCCATCAGCGGCGTATCTACCGAAAACGTTGACGACATTCCCGCCGACTCATCGCTGTTCTTTCTGCTGTGAATGCTGAGTCGCTGTAAGGGAATCGACTCTCCTGCTACTGGCTGCGCTGCACGCTGTGTGCGCTGCGTTTCTATTTCTTCGTACCCATGGGATGCCGCACCAGTGCCTCCCAGACGCGATGCAAGCGTTCGTCTCTTGCTCATTAAAGATTACGCGCCCCTGACTTTTTCTTAACAGAATAAATAAATAATAATACACAAGCGATAGAATGAGCGGAAATTATACTAAATGCAGGGAATTCTTTTAGTTGTTGGGAAAAGATTAAGAGAAAAGAAAAGAAAAGAAAAGCGTGTTGAATTGTGAGCATCAAACAAGAAAAAGAAAAAGAAAAGGAAAAGGAAAAGGATTGGCTAATTAAGAAACTAGAATGAATTCTTGGCAAAATGAGAAAGAAGTACTCAAAAAGACCCGCAGTAGTGAATATGCGCTACACAAAACTAACAGCCTCAAAATTTATTATCTCTTTGCTTCTGCTTTGCCACCCGTCTTTGGGTTATCGAGCGTTGCTTTGTCAAGTAATCACTGTTCTAAGAGGGTTACAGCAGCTGAAGGCAAAGAACATGAGTAAGTAACAGTAGCAATGTCCAAATCCTAATTTAATATTGAATAACGGATAATGTAGAATGTAGCAATTGCTATATTAAAAATTGTATACACTTTAGGCAAATTATAAACCCTCTTCCCAAATATAGTAGGTTGTTTCCATCCTAGTATAGACTAAAATGAAATGACATACACAGTCAGTTGAATAAGTTTGGGAACGTGTCTACAGTCTTCTAAATCTGTTTCATTGTCTTTGTGCAAAGAGATTATTGAGATCTAGATTTGGATGTGACTAGGTTCCATATAATTCCGCTTGCATGATTGATACTGCACAGTCATCCAGGACAAAATACAGCTGTAGGAGAAAAACTGCACATATAAAAGAAATCATGTTTTGCCATGAACTACCTTCCTCCGACAACCATTTCTTTGCCCACACAACACTATTATCAACTATCAGCATACTTTACATTCAAGACATCATCAAGTTTCTATTGTAGGCAATCCCACTGCTGCATATTCTTTTAGTAATTACTAGGATTCATTAACAAGTGGTATATACTACAAATCTACTACATAGCATTAAAATTACAACTTCAAGTAACATCAACATATTGAATACAAATAAGAAACATGGTTATAACTCATGAAGCTGGAAACCCAGATCCATCGAATTCACAAGATGGGACTGTTAAATTAAATTTTGGAGAAGGGCAAAATTTCAAAGTTGCAAAAGAGAATGCTGAAAATGATTCAGAAGCCGCTAAAAGAGCAGAAGCTGCTAAAAGAGCAGCTGCTGCTGATAGAAGAGCAGAAGACGCTAGAAGAAGAGGTAGGCATACTAGAAATGGTAACAATTCTATGAATTCTGGCTTATGGAAAAAATAGGAAAGTTTCATTCAAATGATGAATAGCAAAAGTGCTATGATGTTGCCAAGACAATATGCATACACATATACCTTTATTCTTAGAGCTAGCATTTTAGAATAGGTTATTCATTTCTAATTGAGGTTAGCCTGCTGGGTTACTATAAATATTAAATATAAGATGTTTACTCTTAATATCTAAAATGTTTTTAAATGTTTATAAATAAAGCTTTCCACAATATAAAAAAACTAAACAGGGGAGTAAGAAAACTTTGAATGTAATAGTTCTCTCATTTACTAAATAAAAATAACTAAATCTAATAAAAAGATAATAGCAATCAGGTACCACAATAAGAATATTTAGCTGCTCTGTTACTAGGGCTGCTGTTAGCATATCTAGATTCCATGTTGTTTTAATATATACTTTAATTATGTGACAAAACAGGTGCCACTACAAGATGTTAAACACAACCAAACATATGAGCTGCAAATACAAGCGTGACAAACATAATGGCATGATATAGTAAAAATTAAAATTTTTGCAGCATCATCAATCACCAATGCATCCCAGTGATGGGTCTCATAAGATTACAACTTTGAATATTATTAACATTCTTTATAACAGCTTATAATCTATAAATCTATAACATTGATCTTGTCCCAGTTGTATGAAATTAAATAGTCTTGGCTGAATAATAAAATTAATTTACATGCTAAATTAAATTTTTATATAATTTCTTGAAATTGAAGAAAAGTTAGATATTGCCTTTCAATTTGTTTAAAAGACTTTCAAGTAGTATAATAAGATTTGTTATTAACTATAAAGAAACCTTTTAAACTAACATACCAAACAAGCTGCTGCTTTTATACTTTGGTGCTTGTTGTCCTGTATAGCTCAAATATTTATATCATCCTTTTTAGCAATGATAAATGTTGAGTATTGATCACAGGTTCTTTCTTCATATAGTTTGTGACATTTAATCTTCAGAGCTAATTAATATCAGATACTGATTTCAGGTCTTCATATCATGCTCTGAGCAACAAATTATTTTTATCTATTCTTATAAAAGTACTCAGTCCTCATATTTTTCAATTTCCAAATCAGGAGAACATTCATTATATATTATCCTTGCTTCATGTTCACTTGCATTCTCACCATACATTATTTCTCTAACCACTTTTCTCTTAAGACTACTAACTAATGCATCTTGAGATTGCTTATCCCACTTTTCACAAGCAAAATAATATTTATAATCTGATGTATAAATAGACATTCTTACATAAACTGGAGTGTTGTTTTCTTTCTTTTTTTTAAGTAGTTGTCTAAAAAAACTTTTCATGTTAATTTACTAATAGTGTAAGCTTTAAAAATGTACTGCAACTGTGTGAGATTTCAATGATAGATAAAATTTTAAAATGAACAAGATAGAACGTTTATATAATAGGCAGATTCTAGACATACCTGTGTAAATTTTTGCTTAGAAATTTTAAATGTTAATGTAGATGTGTATCATGTGTCCAATAATAATAATGATGTAACAATTATGCATTAATGAGTGTGGCAGTCAAAAGCTATTCTTAGATTCAAATTAAGAAATGTATATTATTAATACATGTACTAAAAAATTACAGAATTTGGATTATTGCACCAGCAGATTAAAAAGATTTTGCTATATAATAAAAACTGCCAAGAACAGTAAAAAGCACATAAAAGCAATCTCAAAAATTCTTTACTTTTATGAGTTTCTAGGAAAGTGACTATCAATTAATAAAGCTAATTATACTTTATAATAGTGTAACAAATGCACTGAACATTTTTAAACCTCTATAGTTTTATTATCAGCAAATATACAAACTTATTTCTATCTTGTCTGTAACCTGAGTAACATGTCTGCAAACTTGAACATGTAAAACACTGATACACTTTATTGAGTCACTCTGTGTAATGAATACATTAAAGAATTACAATAAATACATATATGATTGTGTTTTACTTTTGCAGCATATTTAGTATAATTACATTTGGCACACCTATGGTCAGATATTTTCATAACAGGGGGGTTTTTGGCAGTATCATTTGAGCCTTTTTTAGAACAAAAAAGATTGCGTAGAATTGACATTGGAATAATGTAATTATGCAAATATAAGAGGTTTGAAATATTGTTTAGGAGAGCTGAAATGATAATTGATATTCTTCTTGATTGTTAAAGGCAAAAAATTTTTTTGTCTTATTTATATGACAAACCAATGCACATTTTATCAAGTTGTATGTTTTCTACATATACTTGCAGTCAAGCATTCATATTTGCCAATATTTTAATGTAAAGCAATATAAAAGTTGGTTGCCATATGAAAACCAAATGACCATTTAATTGATTTTGTTGGGCAATTCCAAAATAGGTTTATATCCAGGTTAAATTCCTTAAACATTCTGTAATAATGATGTAACCAATGTTCACATGATAAAACTAATTTATTTACTACTCCTATTATTTGCTATTAGATGTTTTTCTGCTATGATCCCACATTACATGACATCACACTTATGGATCAATGATTCATAAATCAATTTTTAAAATTTTGATTGCAGATAAAAAATTTTTACCTGGAAAACAATTTCTGGCAACATTTGGAGCCAACATTAAGAACTGTAAAAACAAGATAAAGAAAAGTGGTGGTATGTTAGCACTGCCAAGTGTAAACACAGAAATCACTGAATAATTGATCTCACAAGAGCAGGAAAATCACGGAAAGCAGCATGTAATGTCTTTTCTTTGGAACTACTAAGAGAAACCCTTAGCTCCGTGAGCAGATGACATTGTAGAGAAGCTGCTAGAAAAAGTAATGGTGTTGGAGGACTTGATGGATGAGGTTCTACAACCAGCCATTCCAATGAGAAGAAGGATTGAGGCATGTTGTTTGTTGTTATCACAGCCCTTCCAGCCTATGGGCATAAGGAAACTACATATCCAGTAATACATTCTATGCAAAAGACAAATGAGCAGCAGTTAATTTAAAATAGTTAGATTATAATGGAGAAGAGATTTTGTAATAAACATTACCTAGTAGCAGTAGAAATCACAAAAGAGAAAGCTCATAGGACCCTTCAACTTTATGAGTTTCTAGGAAAGGAGCTATTCAACCAGCAAAGCCAACTACAAATTTTAGTAGTAAAACAAATACACTGAACATTATTGAACCTCAATAGTTTTATAATCAGCCAAAGTTTGTTTTGTTAGTGCTTTAATTTGTAGATTAATGTAATTACTTGTTATAGAAATATTTGTAAAAAATTGACAACTTCAAAAAATATTGAATCCTTTCATTTAGTTTTTTCATTGGCACTCATCATACTTCCATGTTGCACAATGACACTGCTAACTGATGCAACTATATCATTTAAAACAGTATTTCCTGCTTTAATCGAAAACTTTGTGCCTGTTGGGTAATGTGATTTAACCTTTCTACGGATATCTGCAACATGTGGATATTCAGACACTTTGAGTCTTAATGTAATATCAGTTCTTTTGCCTTTATGAAGGTGTTTTGATTTACGAATAATTAATACTACTGTAGTTTCATCACTCATCGTTATAATTTGTTGCCAAATGTTTTTATGTACTTTTAATGTGTCAGATAAGAATGAAAAGAAATAAAATAGTAGTTTCAAGTGAGCCCTCATTCAAATTGTTTTATAGCTGTGGGAAGCTATTTTGCTGCAACCTTTAAGTTTTATTTCCCCATACTGACTTACAGTGCAATATGACTAAATTTACTTTAAAAATATCTACTTATGTTTCCATTTCTACTTTGTCATTTTTGCACTTGCAATTCTCTATCACGTAAATAAGTATAAATAAATACATTGTAATGATGATGTATAGTGGTAGTCCAATCAACCTTCACCACCCCAATTGTTTTTCTAATTTCCGAAATGAATATTTTTCTGCGGGGTTGGAATCAGAAGGAATTTCCATGGCCATTCCAAATATTAAATTAATTTATTAAACATTTTATATGGCAAATTTACAGGTTTGATAGTTAATGTGGTAGTATAAAGAGTATATTGAGTATATATTTAAAGGGCTAAGAAAAGTAAAACCAGGACCTCAGACTAAATCTTAGAAACATTGGGCTTTTTATGCCCTTTGATCTTTACATCAGTAAAGTTCTACAATAGATAATTAAAGCATTGAATTTGACGCATAATGGAGAAGGACAACAGTATCACGCTTGTATCTGCGGCACACGTTTTAGCTGTGTTTCAGCTTGTGATAACATCTGCATTGTCATGTGATTTTTAGCGAAGATTAAATCATAAGGGAATTTAGTCCTGATTACAGCTGGCCTAGTAACAGGGCAGTTAAATACCCTGACGGAGACATTGCAGGTTATTACTACTTTTTTCATTTACCTTGGTTATTCTCTTTTATAAACAGAGAAATGTTATACTCTAAGTTCCTCCTTCTTCTCAGTCTTGTGCTTCACAACCTTTCTTTAGCAATCATTCCTATATGTAGTAATAATAGAGGTAGTCTTGTATTCTTACTGAAAACTAAACATAAAGTATATGTAGAAATTAAGAACTATTCCTTTAAATATGATCACGGAATCCTTTTATGTATGATTGAACTTTTACATTTTGCCTACACTACATTTTTATATTATAATATTATATTATACCTTTAGAGTATTAAATTGTATTTGTTGTAGAGTTTATGCTATCTACTTATAGCTAAAACTAGAAAAAATTTACAACACATATATTACAGAAAAGTCACATATTATTTGGTTTAGAGTCTGAAAGAAGAGCAATATATTTGATAAAAAAGGCAATATGTCAACAACTACTGGTAATAAAACCGATAGAGCCGAGCGAAATGCACAATTTGATGCTAGGAGAGCTCAAGCAATTCATGATGCAAAAGTTAGGGCCGGTATAATAGATGGAAAAAAGAGTGATATGTCGCCAGAGAAAATCTCTCAAAGGGCAAAGAGATTTATACCAGGAATGAGGAGTGCTTACTTGGGTGATAACTATGAACAACTCATGTTGACGAGAGTCAAGCAGAAAAATAGATAGCTAGCAGTTTGATAAGCTGAGAGTCTAATAATTTTGCCCATATCGTACTCTACAGAGATGCTGCATTTAAAGAGAGGAAACCAGTTTACATTCCAAATATGTGGATTTTTTGCCAAGTGGAATGTTGTTTACTTTTATTGCGATGGGTGAATCGTTTGGTATGTGAGCTGCAATGCTTAACCAGTACCAACCACCGCTGTCTGCTCACAAAAGCCGTTCATCCTTTACATGGCGCATCAAAGTAGAAATACTCCCAAGCATAAAAGCAGGATTATCTGCAATTTCTTTTGCTCTTAGTAGTATTAGTAAGTTTTTCTGTTGTTCCTTTCATGCAAAAATAAAAAATCCCCACACCACAATATCAATCTACACGACCTTCACAGACTAGAATAAAAACATGCACTGTTCTATTCCCAGTGCGAGTGGTTGTTGCGTGGCTGCTGTTGCTTCTGGGGAGGAGCAGGCCTGCGACCGTAGTTGTAGCCACTATTATCGGCAGGCGGTCGGGAACCATACCGCGAGGGCTGCATCTGATCAAATGGCTGGTACGGCAGTCTCTCCTGGGACGACGCTGTTCCCAAGTAGTCGTGCACCGGGGCGTATCTCGGCTCAGGAGCCGGACGCGGTCCGTTCGATTGGCCCGTCCAGTCGCTTGTGTTGTAACGTGGTGCAGAGTCCGTAAACGCACCACTGCCGCCGATATTGCGGATCTCGCTCATACCGTATCCGTTGCCGCCATTATAGTCGTTGTCGTTGGCAAAGGTGATCCCGCCTGGTTGTCTTGGGCTGCGCGACTGGGTCAGCATTGCGACCTCGCCACTGTTGTTCTGGCCAGACGGATTGTGGTGACGGTAGTCCATAGCGTCGGGGCCATTGCGTCGGCCACCGCCGTTACCGTTACGATCCAGTGAAACGTTTGACATGGAAACCATCATCATCTCCTCATTGTCGCTGATCGACGCACTAGACCCATTGTGAACCTCCTTCGCAAGCAGGTTGACTTGGCTTCCAGACCCCTCCCTCCGATACTGCCTCCCCATGGGTCTCATCTCCATCGTATCGGCACCCGACACATTGCTATCCACAGAGAGGCCGCGCGAGAGACCACCGGCCATTGGTCGCTTTGAAAACGGATCAGGCGTAGCAGTGCCGTCAAAGTCGTGCCGGTCGCGGTCGTCCATCACGCTTTCGAGCTCCATTGTTTCGGATCCGTACACCGTGGACGCGTTGGCTATGCTTCCGGCAACCATTCTGTGCTCGTACGAATCGGCCATGATACCACCGACTGTTTTGCCGGGCCCCGACATCGAAACCGACGTCCTGCCACGGTACACCTTGGGGAGCAGATGGCGCACGCGCTTGTCGACGGTGGGCGTGGTGAGCGGTTGCGAGAAAATGGGGTGCAGGAATCGGTCGCCCAGAGTCTCCTCCGCAGTGCCATCAGATATGCGTTTCTGCTGCTGCTCAAAGCTGTCGCTTTCGACAGACTGGTTGGTGTAGTCGACCCGCCTCTTGAGCCAGAAGTGCAGGTAGATTCCAGCCGCCATCGTGATCACGGGCAGCGGGATCACGGCGTAGACGATGGGCAGCGAGTTGTGGATCTCCGTCGGACGGTCGGTGAACTCGCTCATCCGCGCCCTGAGACACCCGCACAAGTAGACCTGGAAAAAGATCATCGACACGATCATCCGATTAATGGCGCACCGCCACATCTCGCCCGCCGTGTCGTGTTTGGTTTGGTAGACGTACATGAGAACGTACTTGTAGGCCCAGTACGCAAGCACAAAGGCAAGTAGCGCAAACGGCAGAACGATGGGCGAGTACATCGAGTAGAACATGCTGATCGTAAACACCCACAGGTACATCGAGTACACTGGCGACGAGTCGAATTCGGGCGGCCGCGTCAGGTCGCGCAGCTCACGCGGAGTCAGGTTGCGCGTGTACCGCTTGAAGGATATCAGAAGCAGCGACAATGGCTGCGCCAGCTCCACCATTGCATTCAGGCCACGCAGCGACACGTAAGCGGTCCAGAACTGCGCCTTCATGTTGAGCGACTGCATAAAGTCGTGGAAGAACATGCCGACCGTTATGTCCTGCGTTTTCCGCTTAAACACGGTGCGCACAATGACGCCAACAAGCGTGAAGACGCCAATGTTGGACAGAAAGTAGAACACGTACATTTTCTTCAGCACCGACCGCTCCACACCCGTGTGCGTCGATATTCCCTGGTATCTGCTGATTGCGCGGAACACGTGCGGCATGGCGATGTAGTAGAGGACAAGAATCAGCGGCGAAAACGTGTTCTGCCATATCGTTGTCAGCGTATCGTGCCGCGAGAAAAAGTCTGACGTCTTTGGCCACAGAACCTGGATGTTTGCCGCGTCTGCAATAAACGTGATTCCTGCCACCGGCCAAAACGCAACAAAGCAGAAGACGACCGAGAGAAGCCGGGCCAGCCACTGCCGTCTGACCCGCTTGTTTCTAGGCAGCTGCGCATTGCTCCAGATCACTTCTTTCGGATGCGGCGCAAGCGTGGCAAGAAGCGGCTTAATCCTGTGCATTGACCGTCTGGCAAAATGCGCAATCTGCGGTGTTGGGTACGAAAGAAAGGCCACGCTTGTTGGTTTGAACGTCTCTGACTCCTGCCGCGTGCTATTAATCATATCCTCTAGACCTTCAATCTCCTGCGTGTAATGCTCGATTGCGTCGACCATCGCGCCGTTGAATTTCATCTGCGGCCGGGGCTTGGTTGCCAGATCGCCGTTGCCAACAAGATGCTTGCAGAGCACCTTCTCCAGTTTGCGCACCGCCCTTTCGTGCTTGTCAATCAGCTCTTGCAGCTCGCCAATCTTGCGAGCAATCGAGACCTGTGTTGGTGGATAGCTGGGACTGTGTTCGGAAAAAAACGCGCGCAGCTGACTGTCGGTCTGCATATCGGCCGGCACGCGGGTGACCATGATTGTGCGCGACTGGAGTTTGCGCAGGTACCCGGGCGACGCGTAATAGTTCTGTCGTACCTTTTCGAACAGCTTGTACTCGCGCCAGATGAAAAAAAAGAAGATAACAGTGAACACGTAGGCGCCAATCACATGCAGCCAGAACACCTTCAGCGTGGTGATGTGGTAGAGCGTGATCCACAGAAGCGCAAACTTGTTGAGGTCATCGGTGACATTCGCGTTGTTTCCGTTGGAATAGTTGACAGGGACCGTGACGCACATTCCAAGCACCGTGTATATCATCAGCAGCCACATGTTGAGCTTGATGAAGCGCAGAAAGTACACTGAATCCACGTCAACTGTGTCCATCAGATACTGCTCGTTTGCGCGCCACACTGGCGCAACCCACGCAAATATCCCGCGTCCGAGCTTTGGAGGCCGACGTCTACACAAAAGAACCCGTAATGACAAATAGAAGCCAACACACACATGTTCTTGTGCAAAAAAAGTTAGCACACAGCACAGAAAATAAAACGAAAAACAGGACATACACACACACACGGTAAGCAGTAATATTCACAATGCAAATGAAAGAAACAAAACACAACAAACGCAGAGACTTACTCGTCTTTTGCAAGGGCCTTGTAGCGACGAGCATACACTCGTGTGTTTTTCGGTCGCAGAAGAATGAACACCAGAAAGGCGCCAGCGCCTATGGCGAACATGATTCCGGCCTGGTAAAGCAGACCGACTATGGACAAGTATTGCTTCTGTGTCTGGCTGTCATCGCTAAAGATTCCCGAGATGATGTCCTCAAGGACCGAGTTTGACGGCGACGACATTATGCTTTTGTGTGTGTATCCTTTTCCCTTGCCACTCTAGTATTCCCCTCTTTTAAGGATGTCAGAGCTGGGTCTGAAAGATAATAAGAAAGAAGGAAGAAAGGAATGAGGGGACGAGGTAGGGAGGGAGTGTGTGTTTGCAAGTGCAATTGTACAAGCACGACAACAACGGACACACAGCGACTGTTGTTTCCTGTCGACCCAAGAGAAAATATAAAAGAATGGATGAAAGAAGATAAAAAATCCAGCCAGCCAGAGAATAATGCAAGAACAGAAATAAACAACAAGAGAACCTGGTAGCTAGACAATATTATTAGTGTGTGTGATAATGAGTGTGTATGGTTTGTGGGTAAAGTGAGAAAAAAGAGTGAAGATGAGCCTGGAGGATGGAAACAGCCAGTGTTAGGACTTTGACTTTTGACTGTCTCCTTTTCTTTTCGTTTATCCCCTCCTCAGCACAAAAGTCATGAAATGAAGAAGGTGGAGGTGGAGGTGGAGGATAATCCGCTTCTTTAGGTGCAACAGAAAAGTCTTCCAGGACTGAACAAGAGAAGCCAGGCGGAAAACAAGTGACACCAGACCAAAAGAACAGGCGATGTACGGCAAACTGAATGTTTAAAGTGTGGAAAAAAGAAAAGAAAACCCCGACCAGACCACGCTTGTAAAATATATAATAAAACTAACTGGATAATGCCAATGGACAAGGGAGAGAAAAGAAAAGGAACAAGCACAAGAACAAGCACAAGCACAGAATGCAGTATGCTAGTAAGAAAAAGAAAATTAGGCAGCTTTAGGCCGAGCAGCAGAAAAATGCGAGCGAAAGAGAAAGAAGTGCGAAAATGAGCATGCGTGATCACCAACGACCGGTTGAGCGAAAAAAAGAAGAGTGAGACCACCAAACCCAACCAACAAAGTTATGACGCTTTTTTATTTTATTTTCTTTCTCGCCTTCTCCTTGCGTGTGCGTGCTGCACTGCATGAAATGAAGGTGCATCGTGAAAGCGAAACTCCTTTCTGTGCCTTTTTCTTTCTTTTTTATTTATTTTATGTGTGGGGGGGCGAAATAAAAAGACGGTTTCATTGTGGCTCATTTTGGCGGTTTGGCCAATCATGCTGAAAGAAACGCCAGAGTAGGCACCAAGGCTTGGCGAAACTTTTCTGGTCTGAAGGATTCTTCAGAGAGAAACACTGGGGGTTTTCTAACTCACTGAGCGAGTGCTGAGAAATCCTCTCTTATTGACAACCGTTTCCGCCGTCCCCTATCCGCTCTCTTCTTTCTTTCTCTCCTGTATTACTGACGCAGGTGCAGATAGAAAAGATTCCATCTTTTTTTCGGCCATCTAAATATACCATCCCCATTACCCGCCATTCTATCTTGTTGTTTACTTTTTTCCAGTTCCTCTTTGTATAAAACATTTTGATTCACAGAAAGACGGCGCGGAGAGGATAAGGAAAGTGCCGAGCCAAGAACGGTTCATGTTTAAAAATAGTTCAGCTATTTTTGGTAGCATCTCCTTTTTTCCCAATGCCTTTTTATTATACTGTATTAGACGCCATGGATTTTTGATTCCATGAAAAAAGGAAAGCCATTGAAAATCACGTGGATGAATACCCATATACACAGCATATGCCACTCGCAAAACATCCAGTCACATATGCTGGGGGTTTAGGGTGTTTTTTATCTGAACGATTTGAACTGAAACCCAAAGAGGAAACAAGTATAGCATTTTTTTATTTTTTCACTTTCATTT
>JANBUF010000027.1:0-15413 GCA_027579215.1 Coemansia sp. BCRC 34490 | reverse complement strand
GAGGAAAAGGACAAACGCACAATCCACCGGAGCCTGGAGACAAGCGTGGAGGTGATTGATGCGGATCCGCTGAGCATTGATCTACCGCAAGCAATTGTGTGGTTGCTCGAGACGATCCGGCAGAAGGAGGAGAACATTGGTGTTGGCGCAACAGCGGAGACAATACTCGAGTACTTGGAGAAATGGGCCAGTGCGCCAGAGAGAGCAACCGTTGGCGGAGTGCTCGACCGGCTGTCCGCGCTTCTTCTTCTCGGCGCCACCGACGATCACGGGAAATGGAGCTCGAGATTGCTTGGGATATCCAGCACCGATGGTGCACCGGTGTCCAGCCGGTGGACGGATGGGAGGCTGGCGCTGGCGGTGAGCACGGTGTTCCGGACGATTCTGGTAGACTTGGTAGCCCGCTGGACGCTGCCCGAGGCACCGGTAACCGTGTTCCGCCACGCAATCCCCGCAGCACACGCGGGAGATCTGCACGCCGAGGCCGATCTGCGCGTAGCCTATGCGGCGGGGATCCTGCTGGGAACGGCGCCGCAGATCAGGAGCCTGGTGATCGATTACTTTGAGCATCGCAACGGATCCAGCATTGCACAGCACGCGGTGGCAGCCGCCAGCAGCCGTGGTAATCAGGAGGAGGAGGCAGTTCTCGTGGTTGCCCACCGTCTGCTGCGCAAGCTCCCCGAGATAATCGACGGCATCGCGACGTGGGACTGGATGACCCCGCTTGCCACGCTCATGGGCACAGCAAGCACTCCGCTAGCCAGGCTGCTTGCCTGCGAGTGCGTGAGTGTGGTCAAGGCATTGTCCGACAACGGGAGGGCCACGCTGCTGCGGTCGCTGGGCATCGACGACACTCTGCTTGTCGCGCGCACGCAGGCGTGGCTGGGCGACGGGGAGCGCTCGTTTGACGAGGCCGCCGGCAGCACGATGGTTAGGGCAAACCAGCAGGCGTATCGGCGCGGCCTGTGGCAGTCGCAGTCTGCCGAAGATGACGCTGCCACCACCACTACGAGCGCCCAGCACGTGTGGATCACGGAATCAGATCTGGCCAGATGCGTGGCAAACGTGGGCGGCGTGCTTCTTCACGCCCACCACACGCCGACAGCGGAAACCGCATCGCGGGTAGAAGCCAGCGGGCCGGGCAGCCTGGTGCTGACGCCAACAGTCGTCAGGAACATCCGCGAGATGGCGCTGGCGACCTCGCGCAGCGAGCCGGTGCTTCTGCAGGGCGCGTCGGGGTGTGGCAAAACGTCGCTGGTGGAATGGGTGGCCCGGCGCACCGGCAACGAGCTGGTCACGATCCACCTGAGCAGCAACATGGATGCGAAGGTGCTGCTGGGCAACTACGTGACCACCCAGCGGGCGGGCGATTTCGAGTGGCGCGCCGGATTGCTGACCACGGCGGTTGCGCAGGGCCAATGGGTGCTGATCGAGAACATTGATCTGGCGCCGCCGGACGTGATCCAGACGCTTGTTCCGCTGCTCGAGTCGCACACCCTGTTCCTGGCCACGCGGGGCGAGACCGTGCGCGCGCACATCCGGTTCCGGCTGTTTGCCACGCTATCGGCGGGAGCATCGGCGTCGGCGGCACGCATCGGGAGCGACGGGCTGCTTGGAAGCAGCATGTGGACCCGCCTGGCGGTTGAGTCGCGCGAGAGCGAGGTCCCGCTGATCATCGGCGGCGCGTTTCCGCGTCTGGCCCACCAGGCGCCCGCAATTGCCGCCAGCTTTGCCGCAGCCGCCTCCATCGTGTCGGCCAACTCGTCGTTGTCGGCGCTGGGAGGAGGATCAAGATCGGCAGCATCGTCGCTCCTCAGCACCGGCGATCTGATCAAGTGGTGCACGCGACTCAGTCAGCGCAACGCGCCGGACGATGCGTTTGCGATGTTCACGGAGGCGGTCGACGTCTTCACGATGCGCGAGCCGGACTACGACAAGTGGCGGCGGCTGGTGCAGCGCGTTGGCGCGACGGCGTTTGGCATCGCAACCAACCGCACGGACCAGTTTATTGCGCAGCACAGCCCGAGCGTGGCGGCCACCGGCATGACGCTGTCTGTTGGGCGCGCGCTGCTGCCAATCGACGATGCGCCGGCGCCGACCGAGCGGATGCCGTTTGCGACCACGCGGCACGCCAGCTGTCTTCTCGAGCGCATCGCCACGTGTGTGCAGCTGGCGGAGCCGGCGCTCCTGCTGGGCGAGACCGGCACGGGAAAAACCACCGTGGTGCAGCATCTGGCGGCGCTCACCCGCCGTCCGCTCGCGGTGTTCAATCTCTCGCAGCAGAGCGACTCGTCCGACCTGCTCGGCGGGTTCCGCCCGGTCGATATCTCGGTGTTTGCGCTGCGACTGCGCGAGTCGTTTGACGCGCTGTTTGGGCGCACGGTGTCTGTGCGCAAGAATGCGGCGTTCCTGGACAGGGTGCGCACGGCGTTTGGGAAGCGCGACTGGCGGCGGCTGGGCGGGCTGTTCAGAATGTCTGTTGACAGAGCAGAGCAGGTAATAGCCAAGGCCCGCGCGGCAGCATCATCCGAGGATGAGCAGGAGAATGGCCAGCAGCGCAAGAAGCAGCGGCTGACCAGGGCGAGCGTGGACGAGCTGGCGGCCGAGTGGCGCGAGTTCAGTGCGCGCGTGGAGGAGTTCGAGGCGCTGAAGGGCGTGCGCATGGTGTTCAGCTTCGTCGAGGGCGCGCTGGTGAAGGCGGCACGCAGCGGCGGGTGGATCTTGCTCGACGAGATCAACCTGGCAACAGCCGAGACGCTGGCGTGTCTGGGCGGGCTGCTGCAGAAGAGCGAGGCGCGGTCGCTGCTTCTGGCGGAAACCGGCGTGCGCATCAAGTGCCATCCGGACTTCCGCCTGTTCGCCTGCATGAATCCGTCCAACGACGTGGGAAAGCGCGACCTGCCGCCGGGGCTGCGCAGCAGCTTCACCGAGTTCTTCGTGCATCCGCCGGACTCGCATCCCGACGACCTGCTGGCCATCGTCCGGTCGCACCTGCCGCCGACCACGCCGCCGGCCGTCGCGCACCGCGTAATCGGCTTCTACGGCGCCGCCAAGCGTCTGGCGGCGGAGCACCGGCTGGTGGATGGCGCCGGCCAGAAGCCGCACTACAGCCTGCGCACCCTGACGCGCGCGCTGACGTATGCGCGCGACCATGCGCCGGCGTACTCGCTGAAGCGCGCGCTCTACGACGGGCTGTTCATGACCTTCGTCACGCAGCTGGACGGCGTCACGCAGCCGCTGCTGGGCGCCGAGCTGCGCGCCGTCTTCGCGGGCGACGATCTGCGACAGCTGCTGAGCCGCGTGCCGCCGAGCCGCGCGGACCCTGGCGCCGCCGTGCTGGTGCAGGGCTTCTGGCTGCCGGTGGCGGCGGAGCTGGAAGCAAGCGAGGAGGAAGCCAATGGCGGCTCCTACGTGATGACGCCGTCGGTCGAGACCAAGCTCCGGTCCCTTGCGCGCGCGGTCATGTGCGCGCGGTACCCTGTGCTGATCCAGGGCCCAACCTCGGCCGGCAAGACTAGCATGGTGCAGCACCTGGCGCGCGCAACGGGGCACCGGTTTGTGCGCATCAACAACCACGAGCACACGGATCTGCAGGAGTACCTTGGCGCGTACGCATCGGCGGCGGACGGGCGGCTGGTGTTCGAGGAGGGGCTGCTGGTGAAGGCGCTGCGGCACGGGCACTGGCTGGTGCTCGACGAGCTGAATCTGGCGCCGTCCGACGTGCTGGAGGCGCTGAACCGGCTGCTGGACGACAACCGGGAGCTGGTGATTCCCGAGACGCAGGAGACGGTGCGTCCGCATCCGCGCTTTATGCTGTTTGCCACGCAGAACCCGGCGGGGCTCTACGGCGGGCGCAAGGCGCTGTCGCGGGCGTTCCGGAACCGCTTCGTCGAGCTCCACTTTGACGACATTCCCGAGTCCGAGCTGCAGCAGATCATCACCGACAGCTGCCGCGTGCCGCCCACCCACGCCGCGCTGCTAGTTTCCGCCTACCGCAACCTGACGCAGGTGCGCGCGCAGAACCGGATCTTCGAGGCCAGCCACGGCTTCGTGACGCTGCGCGACCTGTTCCGCTGGGCGAACCGCCACGCCGCGACGCGCGACGAGCTGGCCGCGCACGGCTTCATGCTCCTCGCCGAGCGCGTGCGCTCCGCCGACGACCGGCAGGTTGTGCGCCGGGCCATCGAGCGCGCCTTCTACGCGAAGAAGGACGGTCCTGGCGCGCGGCGCACAATCGACGTGGACGCGCTGTACTCGGAGGCCAGTCTGCGCGCGATGCCCGAGTTCCAGGCATTCGAGGCACAAACCGGGGCCTCCGCGCCGTCCGTTGCCTGGACGTCGGCGATGCGGCGGCTGTTTATCCTCACCGCGCTGTGTCTGCGCTTCCACGAGCCCGTGCTGCTTGTCGGCGAGACGGGGTGCGGCAAGACCACGGTGTGCCAGATGCTGGCGGCGGCCCGCGCGCAGCAGCTGCACATCGTCAACTGCCACCAGAACACCGAGTCGTCCGACATTCTGGGCGGCCAGCGGCCCGTGCGCAACCGCGCCGCGCTGGTGGAGGCGGCCAACGGGATTCTCCAGGCCAGCAGCGTTGCTGGGCTGCTGCCGCCGGCGCGTGGCCCGGTCGATAGCGCGGGAGCGCTGGAGGAGCTGGCGTCGCGGTGGCGGGGCTCCGACGACCCCGACACCCGCGCACTGGCGGAGGCTGGCGCGGAGCAGCTGCAGCGCGCGCACGAGCTGCTCGCGCGGTCGCAGGCGCTGTTTGCGTGGCACGACGGGCCGCTTGTGCAGGCCATGAAGCAGGGCGACATGTTCCTGATGGACGAGCTGAATCTTGCGGACGACTCGGTTCTCGAGCGGCTCAACAGCGTGCTCGAGCCGTCGCGCACGCTCGTGCTGGCCGAGAACGTGGGCTCGGCAGCAGAGGCGTCGGGGTCCTCGATGGCCACGGTGGCCGCCGACGGCTTCGAGTTCGTGGCAACCATGAATCCCGGCGGCGACTACGGGAAGCGCGAGCTCAGCCCGGCGCTGCGCAACCGCTTCACCGAGCTGTGGGCGCCCGCCACGCAGGACGCCGCCGACCTGCGGATGATCCTCCTCAAGCGACTCGAGGCGTCCTCCACCACTTCTGGCGGAAGCGATGGTGTTCCGCCGCACGAGGCGGCTGCGTGTGCCGATGCGATCCTCGCCTACGTCGCCTGCCTCCAGACGGAGCTGAAGGTTCTGCAGCACCCGCTCAGCCTGCGCGACTACCTGTTCTGGGCCGACTTTGTGGCCAGGACCCACGTGCTGCTTGGCGCACAGGCCGGCGTGGTGCACGGCGCGTGTCTGGTTCTCCTTGACGCGGTTGGCGCGCAGGGCTCGGCGGTCTACGGCGGCGCATCGGTGGCCGCGCGGCTGCCGGCGCGAGTCAAGGCCGAGTGCGTGGCCCGCCTGTGCGGCATCGTCGGCATCGGCCCGCCGGAGGCTGCGCGGATGGTTGGCGTGGCGCCGTCCCGCGACCTGGCCACGGCCGCCGAACCGCTGGCCTCGCGGATCCAGCGGCAGAAGGAAGCGGAAAATGCGGGTGCCGGCGTTGGCGTGGCGCCGTTCTTCGTCGAGTGCGGCAAGCAGCACTCGCAGGAGGGCGCGGCGGCGTTTGCGCTGGATGCGCCGACGACCTTCGACAACCTGGTGAAGATGCTGCGCGCGATGCAGGTGGGCAAGCCGCTGCTTCTGGAGGGGAGTCCGGGCGTCGGCAAGACAACGCTGGTTTCGACGCTGGCGCGGCTGGCGGGCCACCGGCTGGTGCGGATCAACCTGTCGGACCAGACGGATCTGATGGATCTGTTCGGCACCGATCTGCCCGTCGACGGCGGGTTTGCGTGGTGCGACGCGCCGTTCCTGCGCGCGCTGAAGCGCGGCGACTGGGTTCTGCTCGACGAAATCAACCTGGCGTCGCAGAGCGTGCTCGAGGGCCTCAACTCGTGCCTCGACCACCGCGGCGCAGTCTACATCGCCGAGCTGGATCGCGAGTTCGCGCTGGCGCCCGGGTTCCGCGTGTTCGCTGCGCAGAATCCGCTCGGTCAGGGCGGCGGCCGCAAGGGCTTGCCGCGCTCGTTCGTCAACCGCTTCACGCAGGTGTTCATGGACGAGCTGACCCGCGACGACCTGCTCGCCATCTGCCGCGCCGTGTACGGAGCCGACGGTGATCCGGACGGATCTTCTGCTGCCACCCAGCGGATCCTCGACTTCAACGGCCGCATGCACGACGCGACCATGGCGCGGCGCGAGTTCGGCGCATCGGGCGCGCCGTGGGAATTCAACCTGCGCGACGTCGGCCGCTTCATGGAGCTGGCGCAGCAGCCGTCGCGGCTGGAGGCCGGGCCCAAGCCCGTTGACGAGTTCGTCGCGATGCTCTACGTCCAGCGGATGCGCACCCACGCCGACCGCCTGCATGTCGCCGGCCTGTTCCGCGCCGTGTTTGAGCGCAGCATCGACATTCGCGCTCCCGCCGTCTATGTCACCGACGAGCTCGTGCAAGTAGGCAACGCCCTGCTGCCGCGCCGCACCAACAGCAGCAGCCCGGGTGGAGGAGCTGCCTTCGAGCACACCGCGCGACTCGCGTGTCTGCACGGCCAGCTCGGGGCGCTTGAGTCGCTGGCCAAGTGCGTCGAGATGCGGTGGCTGGCCATTCTTGTCGGCCCCGCGGGGTGCGGCAAGACGTCGATGGTCCGGTGGCTCGCCAGCGCGACCGGCAACCGGCTGGTCGAGTTCTCGATGAACTCCGGCGTCGATACGAGCGAGATCATCGGCGGCTTCGAGCAGGTCGACATCCAGCGCCACCGCACCGCGCTTCTCGCGCGCGTCGAGGCGCTTCTCGGCCACGCGCTACTGGCGCGCCCTGACCAGGGCCCGGGGTCCGGTGCCGCGCTGGCCCGTGCGTTTTCGCAGTTCCACAGCGCCAGGCGCTGCACCAGCACGAGCGGTCTGTGCGCAGCCGTTGCGCAGATCGTCGACGCCGTCGATGGGATTGACGCCGGGCAGGCCGAGTCTGTGCGGCAGGCGGTGCGCGCCCTGGCTGCGCTGGAGGCCGCCGGGCGGTTCGAGTGGGTGGACGGCGTGCTGGTGGATGCGCTGGTCAACGGGCACTGGCTGCTGGTGGACCGCGCGAACCTGTGCAGCGCCTCGGTGCTGGACCGGCTTAACGGGCTGCTGGAGCCCGGCGGCGTGCTCCACGTGACCGAGGACCCGAAGCGCACGGCCCCTGTTGTCCCGCACCCCGACTTCCGGATCGTCATGGCGGTGGATCCGATGCACGGCGAGCTGTCCCGCGCGATGCGCAACCGGGGGATCGAGATCTGCGTCCTGCCGCCGCCTGCCGGCTCTGGTGCTGGCGCCGGATCTGATTCGGCGGACCAGGCGGTTGTTGCGCGGTCCGTTGGGCTGAGCAGCAGCCTGGTTCCCAGCGACATGTTGCCGCCCCATCATGCTACTCTGACCGCCGTCGCCCACCAGGCCGTGCGTGTTGCCGAGCGCACGCAGCGCGGCTACGCTGCCCGACTCGTTGGCGATGGCTGCGCGGCCGAGCTGCTTGCCGCCTACTACGCGCCCGCTGCGCGCGGGTCGTGCGTGTCCGTGGCCCGCTGGCAGGCGCATCTGGCGCGCAGGGCGTTTGCTTCCGGGACGACGCGGGAGCGCCAGGCGTTGCTTGTAGCGGTAATCGGAACGCTGCCGCCCGACGCGGACTCGTTTGGAACGGCGCTGTTTTCGGCAATCCTCGCTAGTGACAGCAGTAAGGAGGAGTCGGCGGTCGTCGCTGCGCTTCTGGCGGCCCCGCTGGCCGGCGCCGTGCGTCAGGCGCGCGCGCGGGTTGCTGTGGAGTGCCAGCTGAGCACTGAGATCCTGAGGTCGGCGCCATCGCTCGTGCCGCTGAATGCCGCGCTCCACCGCGCACTGCAGCGGAGCATTGCCGGCAATAGCTCTGCGGTGGTGCGGTGGCACGAAGTTCTGTGCGCGGCGCTTGTGTTCCAGCGCGAGCGCATAGCCGCCATGTCGGGGGCCACCGGTGCTGTTGGCAGCGATGCTGTGCTGCCCGCCACTAGTGCGTCGGCACGGCGGGCGGCGCTTCTTCGCCAGCCCGATGCGGATGTCGCGCACTTGCAGCGTGTCCTGGATGTGGCCGACGGGTGCGACCTGTTGGTCTATGCGTGGGAGGCGTCTGTAGCTCGTCTTGGTTCGGCCACCGCAGTCGGCGACTGCTCTGCGGACTCCGATCTGGGCTCCTGCGTGCCGGTGCTGCGCTCGCTGTACCGCCTGGCCATCCGCATCCGGCACCTGGTTGCTGGGGCGAATGACAATGGCGGCGGTGCTGGCGACAACAGCAGTGCGCTGGCTGTGGCATTCGAGGAGACGCAGACTGCGCTGCACCAGATGCTTGCGCTGACTCGCTCTCAGCCTGACAGCGTCGGCGCCCAGATCCAGCTGACGCTTCGGCGGGTGCGGCCCCTGGTGCTCGATGCCGCACACAGCGCCCGCCTCTGGCTGCTCGTCCATCCGGTGACGCTGTGCGACGCCAACGAGCGCCAGATCGAGGCGCAACTGCTTGCCGCGCACAAGCACATCGTGGTGACGGCTGATATACACCATTCCGCACAATCTGCGGTGTTCTCGGAGGAGCTGCGCGAGGCTGTGGTTGAAGCCATTGCCATGCTCTACGCCACGGCCAGTTCCCGCGGCAGTGGTGGAGGCAGGCACCTGGTGGTGGATGCGATTGCGCGGTTCGCCGACTCGCTCCCTGCAAGCGGAGCGCAAGCAGAGGGGAACAATAGCGATGCCAGCAGTATTGGGATGCCGCTGGCAGCTGTACTGAGTGATATCCGCTCGCTGGCCGACTGGCAGCAGGTAGCGCAACTGGCCGTGCTGGCATCCGGTAGCAGCAACCATATGGCTGGCCGAAACGATTCCAGTCTGCAGGACCTGAGCATCGCGCGCCTGCGCACCACAATCGTTTCCAGCATGTCTGTCGGAAGCGAGTCGCCGTGGGCACCCGTGTTTGCGCGGCTCAGCTGGTCGCTCAACGAGCACGGCAGAGCAACAGCAACGCCAGAGAGTAAGAAGAGGAGGAGCGAGGAGATGCTGGCAGGTGCGCTGCCTCTGGCAATTGACATCATCGACCAGTGGCACGACCAGCTGCACAGCCAGGCGGTGGCCGATGTGCTGCCCGACTCGTCGGCTGCGCTGCTGCGACTCGCGCGGCCTGTGGCCACCGAGCTGACGTGGCGCCATTCGGCCGGGCTGCTCGACTGTGCGCTCGAGGACCACGGCGGCGCTCGCGACGGGGTCGTGGGAATGCTGCGCGCGCTGACTACTTACACGCCGCCCAGCCCGGCGCCAGCGAGGGATCTTGCCGCGCTCGTGTGGCTGCTGGCAGTTGCTGCTGTAGCCGTCTGCGACACGACAGAAGAGGACTCGTGCGCAGAGCTGCATCGCCAGTCGTCAGCGCTGGCATCCGCTCTGCTGCACACTAGCGATAGCAGCAGCCATGATATCGAGGCAGCCGCAGGCAGATGGCGCGTGGCGCTGGATCGGGTCATAAATACCGATGACCGCGTGTCATTGTGCATTGCACCCGCTGCCGACGCCGTCTGTGCGGCAGCTGCTCAGAATGGCACTGCCGCGCGGCGCGGAGTCCTGGCGGCGACGATTGCGGTGCACAGCGGGATGCTCGCGCTGTCGGTTCCGCACCGTGCGGTGGATCCCGCAGCGCGCGCACACACGCGGTGGGAATGGCTGGGCGACGACATCGACACCGCGCAGGCGCAACTCGCTGCGATCCGCGATGTGCAGCGCGCGATGACCGGCGACACCGATACCGCGGCAACCCGGCCGCTCGCCGCCGACGTAGCAGCGCTGGAGGCGCGCCAGTCGGGCATCGACCGGGTGTTCCGGCCGCCGCGGTCCGACCGGGACGCAGCAGCTCCGTTTGCCGAGCTGTGGCACGAGGCGCGCACGCTCTGCGGCGGCGTGCTCGGCCGCGTGCGCGACGTCTGTGCGCAGCTGCAGCAGGGCGGCGAGCTTCCGCTGGCGGCCGCCGACGCGCTGGTGGCCACGCTGGCGCAGTTCCAGACGCGCGTGCGGGCCCGCTACTACGCTGCGTTCCGCGATGTAGCGCAGATCTGGTGCGTCCACGCCCGGTCGATTGCGTATGCGCTGGCGCAGCTGGCGGACGAGTGCCGCCGCACGGACCCGCAGACCGCGGCCCACCGCGAGACCGCGCGGCTCGTGGCCGAGATCTACGCGATGCCCGCGGCTGGCGGCGTGCCGGCGACCGAGGCGTCGAACGCGGAGATGCAGCGCGCGCTGGCGCGCCTCAAGGCGGTGGCCTTCTTTGCGCCGAAGCAGGAGGCGGGCGACGGCGGCAGCGGGGGGCGTGCGCTGCGGATGTACGGCGAGCTGGTGCGTGCGCTGCTTCTGCGCACCGTGCTGGGCGTGCAGGCGCGCGGCTGCCTGGCGGCCCCCGACGTGGCTGCGCTCGATGCGGTGTTCCGCGACGCGCACGAGATCCACCACCGCGCAGTCGAGGCCAAGCGCAGGCGCGAGGCGGAGGCGGCCAGTCTGTTTAGGCTGCGCGCGCGTCCGGATCCGACTGACGATGACCTGGTGCGCGAGCTGTTTCCGGGCTACGAGGAGCTGTTCGCCGACGAGGAGAACGATGAGAGTGGAGGACATGCTGTTGGCGACGATAGTGATGAGGCGGCGGCTGGCGGGTCTCCGGCCGACGACGACCTCGATGGCGACACGGTTGCTGCTGTTGCCGCGTGCCACCAGTACGTGATGCTCCAGTTCGGCGCATCCGGCTGCGCGCCCGATCTGCGGCCGTCGCTGGTGCGCGAGGCGCGCCGGGCCGCGCTGCAGCTGGCCGCATCGGTGCACGCGGTGCGGCGCGACACGGCATCCGTGCTGCCCGACGGCGCCGACGCCATGCTGCGCGCAGCCAACATGGCGGCGCTGGCCGACGCTGTTTCGGCAACCGACTCGGCCAGCGATAGCGGCCACCGGCCGGCCGCGGAGTCGGGGACGCGCACGACGCGTGTGCGCGACTTCTACCGCGACCCGTGGCCCAGCGAGACGGTGCGGGCGCGCCCCGTGGCGCTGGCGATCCGCGCACGGGCCGCCGCGCTGCTGCAGGAGTGGCCGGACCACGCGGGGCTGCAGCTGATCGGCGACGCGGCCACGCGCGTGCTGGCGCAGGCTGCGACGGCGCCCGTGGCGCGGGTGCTGGCGGGCGTCGAGCAGCTCTACGCGCGCGCGCAGGAGTCGTGGGAGGCGCACGCAGCGCGCGAGACGTCGCTGGGCGCGGAGCTGGCGGCGGCGGCGCGGCTGGTTGTGCGGTGGCGGCAGCTGGAGCTCAATGCGTGGCCGCACGTGCTCCGCGCGCAGGAGCTGGCGTGTGCGCGCCGCGTGGCCGCCGAGTGGTGGTTCAGTCTGTACGCGGTGCTTGTGGCGGCTGCCGGCGAGGCGCCGGCGACTGGCGCGGAGCTGGCGGCGGCGCTCGACCGCTTTGCGCACGGATGTCCGGCCGGCGAGTTCCGCGCGCGCCTCAACCTGCTGCTTGCGTTTGCTGCGCACCGCGCCGCCGCCGTAGCTGCGCGCGCCCTGGCCGCCGGGCGCTGCGTGGCCGACACGCTGCGTGCCGACCCCGTGCACGGCCCGCTGCGCAACGCCGTCGCCTACTACCTGCAGTTTGCGCCGGCGGTGGCCGACCACCTCGCGCGCGGCAAGCAGCCGATCGCGCGCGACCTGGCGCAGTACGTGAAGATCTCGGCGTGGAAGGACGCGAATCCCGCCGCGCTCCGCGCCAGCGCGCAGCGCACGCACCGGCATCTGGCCAAGTGCGTGCGCCGGCTGCGCGACACGCTGGAGCAGCCGGTGTTCCAGATCATCCAGGCGCACCAGGCCGCCGGCGTGGGCACTTCGTGTGTGCCGTCTGTTGTGCTTGTGTCCTTGCCGCTGGCCGATGCTGGCGTCGAGGCTGTGCCTGCTGCGCCGGCGCTGGAGGATGCTGCTCGCCTGGGCGCGGCTGCTGCGTGGTTGCCTGGCCGCCGCGAGCCCGGTGCTGACGATGCGATGCGTGTGGCTGCGCTTGCCCGGCTGGCCGATCCGGCGGTGGCCGATGTCGTAGCTGCCAGCGCTGGCTCGCTACTCCGGCTGCGGCGCATGCTCGAGGCCTCGCGCGTGCTTGGCCGCTCAAGGAACGAGGCGGAAGCCGTCGATGTGTTTGGCGACTTTGCGCGCCAGGCCGCCGCCGACGTCCACTACTTCCAGAGCATGGAGACGCCGCGGCGGCTGCTGCCGGCGAAGAAGAAGAGCGACGGCGGTGCAGCTGGCATGAGCGCAAAGAAGAAGCAGAAGCCGAAGCCGAGGACCCGCGGCAAGCACGTTATTCGAGGCAGCGCTGCGGACGATGGTGGACCTGAGGATGATGGCGCTGAGTTCGACGAGGAGGAGCGGCAGCGGCTGGTGCGCCGGTTCTGGGGCGAGCAGCGCAACCTGCGGCGCACGCGGCTGAAGGAGATTCTGCGCGGAATGCAGGACCTCGGGCTGAAGCGGCACTTCCGCGCGTCCACGCAGGCGTCGGCGCCAGCCGAGGAAGACGGCGGAACCGAGGAACCGGCAGCCGGTGCTTCGTCTAATGCCGCGGCACCGGGGCTCGGCGCACAGCTGCCACTGTTGCAGCTGCGTCCGCTCGACACCGCTTCGTGGCAGGCGGCCGTGTCCCAGGCATCGGCCGTCGACGGCCAGCTTGTTCTATCGGCATCGGCGGCGGCCACGCTGCGCAGTCTGCGCACAGCGGATGCTGCGTTCTTCCAGCTGGCTGCGCGGATGTCGCAGCTGCGCGCGGCGGCCTTCGACGATGCGCGGAGCCCCGAGGTGCCCGGCGCCCAGGTGCGCGCGATAACCGGGCTCGTCGAGTGTCTCCACAGCCTGGTTGTCGGCGACCGCCAGTGCGCTGCCGAGCTGGTGGCCGACGCTGCGACGCTGATGGGCGCGGCATCTGCGTGGGGTGAAGACAGTTTATCGGCGGATCGGGCGTCCCGCGTGTCTGGCTCCTTTGTTGTGGAGGAGCTCAAGCTGGCCGCGGACTCGGCGATGGCGCAGCTGACCCAGCTGCTGGCCGACGTTGACGCAGTGTCCAGAGCCGGCGGCTGGGATCCCGCTTCCGCCGGTGCCGTGGAGTGCGCGGTGAGCCGGATCCGCGCGGCTTCGGATCAGTTTGCCGCCGCACACGCGCTGCTGGGCACCGCGTCGGCCATGGCCACCGCGCTTGCAATGTCTGGTGTCGACGCCCGTACAGCCGACATCTGCGCAAGCGTGAGTCCGGCCAACGCCGCTGCCCGCGAGGCCCTGGCGACTGCGGCGCACGCTGTTGCGGAGGCGCTGCGGCTCTCCCGGACTGATCTGGATCCGCGGATGCTGGACCCGTGGGTGCAGCCAGCGCTGGCGTCGGTCAACCGTGTGGCCGAGCAGCTCGGCGCAGGTACCGCGGACGCCAGTGTTGCCGAGCCATCCGGCACCAATGGTCATGCGTGGGACTCGGCGGCTGCTGCGACTGCTGGGCGCTGGATCACCGGCGTCATGGGCGTGTGGCAAGCTGTTCGGGCTGCCGAGACCGCATCTTCCGTGGATTCTGCGGACGAGAAGCGCAACATCTGGGGCCTTGCGCCCAAGGAGCTGGTGCGCAGACTGGACGCCCACCAGGCGCTCGCGCAAGCCCTGCAGCTGCGCACGATGGTTCCGGTGCTCCGCGACCTGACGCGCGAGTGCTACCACTTCAGCAGCAGCAGCAGCAGTTGCAGCAGCACCCGGCACAGTGTCGCAGGCAACCCTGGTGAATCGCCCGACACGCGGGGCGCGGTGTTTCGCTGCGTGCAGCCCTGGGTGAGGCAGTACCTGCTGCTAGTGCAGGCGGTGGTGGCGGAGCATGCGGAGCTGCACCGGGCGGTTGTGCACTTTGCGCTGGGCATGGCCACGTCGCTGACATCTGCGATGGTGCACGGAATGGGACCGCAGGATGAGCCGCTGGAGCCCGAGGACGCCGGCAACGCCAATGCGCAGGCCACCGGAACCGGCATGGGCGAGGGCTCGACGGCGGGCGCGAAGAACGTGTCTGACGAGATCGAGGGCGAGGACCAGATCGAGGGGCTCCGCGACAGTGACAATAAGGAGGACCAGCAGGACGACGAGGACGAGGAGCCGGCTACCAATGAGGATGCGGTGGAGATGTCGGGCGACTTCAATGGCGCCCTGGGCGACGCTGATCTGGAGAGCGACGACTCCGATGGCTCCGGCTCGTCGTCCGACGACGGTGACAGCGACCACGAGATGGATGAGCAGATCGGGGATGTGGATCCGACCGATCCGACCGCCCTCGATGAGAAGCTGTGGGACGACAAGGACGAGAACGACGAGAACGACAAGGACGGCGATTCCAAGGATACTGACCAGACCGTCGACTCCTCTGCGAAGCAGTCAAAGAGCGAGACCGATATTGTTGCTGGCCAGGAGAGCGACAACGAGGGCGGTCCGCAGAAACAGCAGCAAAAGGAGGAGGAAGAGGATGCTGCTGATGCCGCCGGCCAGCCCGAGCACGACGATGGCGGCGACGATGATGAGGAGATGCGCTCTGACGGCGAGTCTGGCGACAACGACAGCGATGGCGAGGAGCTCGATCCGCGCACCAACAAGGATACGCTGGACCGCATGGCTGATGTTGACGATCTGGGCGACCAGCTCGAGATGCCCGAGGGTCTTGATATCGACGGCGATGCCGAGCAGAGCGAGGAAGAGGAAGACGACGATGGGATTGAGGCTGACGATGATCTTGGTGCCGAGGAGGATGCAATTGACCAGAAGCCATCGGCAGCGGCCGAAGCAGAAGAGGAGGAGACGAAGGCGGAGAATGAGAACGAGAACGATGATGAGGGTCCGCGCACAGACGGGGCCGACGATGTCATGGATGACGGCGAAGAGACAGCCGAGCGCGATGGCGAAGATGACGACGGCAGTGCGATGATGGATGAGGATGGCAACGCCGATGATGAGGGTGAAGATGGCCAGCAGGAGGAGACTGGCAGCGCCGGCGGTTCCGATGAGGAGGATGAAGGGCCGGATAACACGCTGCTCGACGACGAGTCGCGGCTCAACAGCAACGAGGACGAGTCGTCGGGCGCCAACAAACCCACCGGCGGACTCGATGCCGCCGTGAATCTTGACGGCAGCGACCAGCCCAACACTGCCGCAGAGGCGCAGGACTCCCAGCCGCAGCCAGCTGACGACGAGTCGAGCAGCCAGCAACAGCAGCAGCAGCGTATGACGCGCCCCGATGCCAGCGGCAGCACCCAGCCGCAGGATCCAAGCCAGAGCCAGAGCCA
>JANBUF010000026.1:0-15440 GCA_027579215.1 Coemansia sp. BCRC 34490 | reverse complement strand
CAATCCGGCCGCCAACCTCGCTGTGCTGCAGCAGTACGCCGGCACCTACGTCACCGAGGGCGCCGTCACGTATGCGCAGATCGAGAACGCCAGCGGCTCCGGCCGAACTGCCGACATCGTCATGTTCTACAAGACAAACACCGCCGCCGGCGCCGACTCCTCAACCGCATACAGCACACGTGACGTTGCATCCACGTCGCAGCTGCTGACGTTTGCGCTGCCGCACCACGTCGATATGCTGCCGGCGTCGGCGCTGCTGAAGCCGGGGCTCAGCGGCTACCGCTGCACCAAGGGCCCGCTTGTTGCTGTGGCCGGCAACGTCATCACCTACGCGCAGCCGCTGCGGTCTGTTACCTACGAGGGAACCCACGCGCTGAGCGCCGCCGACAAGGCATCGGTTGCCGCGCAGCTGCCGAAGGATTCCACCGCCACCGCTACCAACATCACCGCCGAGGATCCGTACTTCTTTGGCAAGGGCGCCGCCAAGATTGCGCGCCTTTACCAGATTGCAAACGAGGTTGGCGACTCATCCACCGCCAACGCGCTTGGTGCGCGTCTTGTTGCGTATCTGAAGCCATGGCTTGTCGCGCAGTCAAACTCCGATCCGCTTGTGCACGACACTACGTGGGGCGGCATCGTTTCCACAAAGGGCCTTGCCGGTTCAGGCGACGACTTTGGCCAGGGCTGGTACAACGACCACCACTTCCACTACGGCTACTTTGCCTACGCATGCGCCATTCTCGCCAAGCACGACATCTCCGCCTTTGCTCCACTGCGTGAGCCCATGCTGCAGCTGCTGCGCGACTACGCGAATCCGTCCTACGCCGACGCTTCGTTCCCCTTCATGCGCCACTTTGATCCCTACGACGGCCACTCGTGGGCCGCTGGCCTGTTCTCCTTTGCCGATGGCCGCAACCAGGAGAGCACTGGCGAGGCCATCAACGCCTACTACGGCGCCTACCTGCTGGCCGATGCGCTTGGTCTGCAGGACACCGCCGACTTTTACGAGATTGTGCTCAACATGGAAGCAACTTCTGGGCGCAGGTACTGGCATCCGACGCGCGCCCAGGCAAAGGCCATCTACATGGAGCCCTTTGAACACAACGCTATTGGCATCATGTGGGCAAGCAAGGCCGACTACTTGACCTTCTTTGGCGCAAACCCAGAGTTCATCTACGGAATCCAGATGCTCCCCTTTACTCCCGCCACCACGCTGCTGCTGGACCAGGCCTGGGTCAAGGAGGCCTGGTGTCCCGACGGCTCCTCCTGCGCTGACGGAATGAAGCTGGCTGCGCAGTCTGCCGGCACCTCCGGCTGGGCCCAGTTCCTGTACACTGCGTACTCCGTGGTTGACCGCAGCACTGCGCTGGCTAACGTCAACAAGTGCACGCCCGATGACGGCAACACATTGACTAATGTTCTTTACTGGATTGCTACATGCGGCCAGCAGGTTGGCTCTGGCTCTTAGTATTAGTCAGCTCCCCATGGCTCACCTCTTTCTCTTTTCTCCATTTTCTCTTGTTATGTTTACTAACGTCTAAAGATTAGATTATATAAATGTGGTATTTACAAAAGAAAAGCAAGTTATCTATTCTAATACTATGCTGTGCGCGTTGGCATTATTCAAAGACGAGGTCAGCTTAGCCAAGGTGCAAGACTTTGGACATTACTTTTTTAAATGCCTTTCTTCTGTTTGCACTAGCATGCAGTCTGCCAACTAGCTCGCTGCTCTTCTCATTTTTTGGTCATTCAAGTGTTTCTTTAGCTTCTTGTCTCGCTTGGTATAGAATAGCGTTGCCGAAACTGTATGCCACTCGAGGTTATTACTGCTGGATGACGATGACAATGACTTGGTCTTGACAACGAAGAAGAACTTTGGCCCTGTTTTCCATTTCTCTACCGTCTCTTTTGAGTCAATGCTATGGCTGCTTAGCCCTGACATGCTTCTCCACTTTACCTCTTCTATCCTGTCCGCATTCAGCTTTCTCTTTAGCTCCTTTTTGATAAACGGAAGCTTATCGTCCACATGAAGAATTATACTTATTTTCATATCTAGTTTTCCTATATAATGCAATTGACTGATATACTGGTGGTTTTCTATTCTCGTTAAGGATAATAAATGCATGCAAGCACGATCGTACTAGAAAATAACGAAATAACATAACATTTCCCTCTTCTTTTATACGTTGCTACAACAACAAGCACTAAAGTAATGCAATGCTTCACCACAAACTTTAGAAAAGCAACACGGTTTTTTTCTTTTAACTGTCACGCAATTAAAAGTCACTCCTCCTCTTTACACTTTTTATTTTTGGAATGTTCGCTCAATGTTTGAAAACCACCCATCTCCGCAGTTGTTTCTTTCGCAAAAAAAAACAGTGGCATTTTGTTCTTTGAACCTCCTGAAATGCTTCCGCTTTAGTACTAAATTAATAATGCAAAACGTTTACTCAAAGTCACACAAAACAACATGGAAAAGCAAAACAAAAATGCGTAAACTGTAAAAAAAACATATTCAAAAAGTATTGTAATAGAATTAAATGGCAAAAAAAACTGTATTATTAACAAGCACGTCCCAGTCATGACCCTTTCTCCCACCTCCTCCGCCACCCTTTCTTGTATTTTTATGGCTAGCCTTTCTTAAGGTAAGCCGAGTCCTTTGGTCTGGACACCTGACTGGCACCAAAAGCTGTGTCTATTCTAGTATACGGCGGGGGAACAGGTTCCGGGCCGCTGGTATCAAGCTGGAATGCAATTTCTTGTAGGTTTTGTACTTGTGAGCTGGGATCCCACGCCTTGTCCTGGCGCTTGGATTTCCATATGTGCAGCAGGATAAAGCTGCCGATTATAACCAGGATTCCGCCAAGCGAAACTGTAAGCCCTATGGCTATTCTCAGGCCCTTTGAAAGACCGCCACTCCCACCACCACCATTATTGCTGCTGCTTTCTGTATCATCAGCGTTGCCCAAAGATTCAAATGCATCTGTCATCGCGTGTCCATTGGTAGCCACAGCCTCTGTGCCATCCTCATTGGCCGACTGATCTGTTTCTAACGAGTCCGAGTCTGAATTAGAGCCTGAATTAGAGTCCGAATTAGAATCTGAATCCGTGGCCGAGTCCTGCTGTTTTGTTGTTTCTGATTTCGACTCTGCCGAGCTGGATGAATCAGTGTCGGACGCGGGTGCAGAGGTGATAATATCTGGTATGCCTTTTTGTGCCAGAAACAGGTTGCCGCTAACGATGTTTGCCTCAGTCATGTCGTCAACGGTCGGCTTGCTCATTGACACAATCGTGCTGTCCGTGTACTTTTGGTTCATACTAAGAACAAACACATCGACTGCCGTGCCAAGCACACTGACTGCAAACCCCATATACGTAGACAGCACCGTGTAGTAGTTGACTGTCGTGACAGAGCTGCTGCACAGACTCGCACCTTTGATATACGAATGGCTGTAAAGAGCGGTTGTTATCACGTTGGTGCTGGTACTGTTTTCGCTGTACACGATTCCATACGGCATCGTGCATTCGGAGTCTGCAATTGAAGTGGTTGTCGCAGTAGTACACATAAACAGGTCCTTGTTCTGCGCGTACAGCGATGACGTGGACGCGCACTCACTGCTGTCTGCGGCCTGGTTATGAACAACCGGATTATACCAATTCCCATCTTCCTTGTTGTAATCTCTCTGCACATAAACCTGCGAGTTCTCTGCGTACTTTTGAGCCACAATGTACGCCTTGAACGTGTCGGTTGTGGCCTTATTGTACTGCACTACCGCAATATTGTTTGCAAGCGACTCGCTGTTGTAGTTCGGGTGGATTGCAATGTCGCTTGGGTTCAGGTCCACTTCAAACCCATTCGGGATGTCGGTTGTCGATGTGAACCTTACCTTGTACTTTGTTGACATGTTCACCTTATTGTCACTCGTAAGGTCAATGCAGTTGGCCGCCACGAACCCTGCCTTCAGTGTCATTATTGGCACCATGCACGATGTTAACTGTCCGTTCTTGATAAGGACCGCCATTCGGAATTGCAGCATCCTCGCTGTGTCTGCCGCCCATACGAGCGTTGCGGCGCTAAGAAGTAAGAGCGGAATGGACCAATGCATTGCTTGAGTTGTTCAATATGGCCGGTTTCCCCTTTTTCTTCTTCTCAAAGTTGAAAAATACAATTAATAGGTTGAAGGATAATAAAAACGAAAAAAAAGGACAAGAGAAGAGAGGAAGGAGGAAAATGCGCTAAAATGAGCCAAATAGAAGCACGCACGCCTGTAAATGACCAATACATATGCATGTGTATTTTCCATATGTTTTGTTTTCTTCTTCTTTTTGGGGAGGTGTGGATTTTCCAAAATGCACCAGGAACCACAGTTTTGTTTTTCGCAATTCTTCTTTGCAGACCATGAGGGAGTTTTTTTTTGCAAATGTATCCAGCCAATCGAAACCCCCTTTATAAATCTCAATGGAAGTTATTTCCATTCCAGAAAGCAGCGTATATAATGTTTTTTATTTATTAGAAACTTGCAAATCAGAAAGGGAAATAAAGGGCATTGATTCTTTTCCACTTTTCATAACGAGAATAAGGGGGGTTGTTTTTTATTTCTTATATTGACTGGATTTTCTGTGTAACATACCCAGTTATCTTTTTTTTTGCGATTCCATGTGTATGAGGAAGAGAGGAAAAGAAAGGGAAAAGTAATACCGGTTTGCAAAGAAAAAATTTACAAAAGCAAAAAGAAATCACGCTTAGCCTCAATATATGATCCTGAAAAAATAAACCGGTTTACGTGCGTTGTGGCAAAAAACGGGGCAAGGATGAGCATGCATAAACATGACGTTTTCGCACTTTCAGAAATTGCACATACGTTAAAGCAAATGACAAATCCAGGATTGGGTTGCCACAGAAATGAGGCACAAAATTGATTTTTTGTACAATTTTGCAATTCTTTTGGTACATATTATTGGGGTTTATTATTGAAGTACAAGCAAATCTGCGGCAACTAAAGAAAGATTAAAAGCGCAAAAGTGTTCTGTATCTATATTACTTTTTCGACTCTGCACTAGTGTCTGCATGGATAACAAATAGATTGTCATGCATGTTCATTTGGGCAAACGGCGACGGAATGTTCATTTCATCGGCACGTATATCAATAGCAATGTCTTGCATATTCCATGTCTCTGCGGCAGGGTCCCATGCCTTGTCCTGGCGATTGATCTTCCATATATGGTGCACAATGATAGCGCCGACTATTAGTAGAATCACGCCTAGTGGAACAGCAACACCAATGGCAATTTTCTCACCCTCTGACAGTCCACCATTATTGTCAGTCACATCTGGCGTTTTCTCTGTTAATAACTCACCCAGACCCTGATCGGCATCGTCATTTCCATCATCACTACTACCAGTGGACTCTAGGATGACTATAAGCTTGTTATCTGATAATAGTGATGTTGTCTCTGTTATATCTTCACGACTTCGCTGCATTGGGTACAGATCTCCACCCACCAATGTAGTATCAGTCAGAGAACTGGCATCTGCTGTTTTATTCATTGAAAAAATATCCATGTCGCTGTACAGCGCGGTTCCGTTTTGGGTGTATACGTGTACTTTCTGATTCAACGTCTTGACAATGAACCCAAGGTACGGCCACAGTCCAATGTAGTAGTTAAGAATCCTTGTGGAACCGCCACACATGTTGTTGCCAAAAACAACAGAGTGGCTATATATGCCAGTCAACACAATCACATCATTGCTTTTTTCCCTATATATCAATCCATATGGTATGGAACAATCACTGGAAATCACAGAGGTGGCTGTCAAACTTATACATGACATGTAGCGTGAGTTTGCCGCGTACATGGGCGAGCCATCAACGCAGTCGCTGTCGCTTACTTTATTATTAACAAGTGCAGGCATAGACCAGGTGGATGTTACTGTGTCGTAATCACGGCGGACATATACTTTTGATATGACGTTAAAATCTTTTGTGCTAATATAGCTTGAATAGTCGTTTGTTCCCCCATTGGTGTTCTGGATAACAGCAATATTGTTTAAGAGTGTCTTTGGGTCGTAGTCTGGGTGAATTGTAAATTCACTGGGCGACAAGTCAAACATGGGTCCTGTATTGTTGCCGTATGGCGTGTAATGGATTTTGTACTTTACCGATGTATCCACCTTGTTATCGCTTGTCAAATCAATGCAATTTGCTGCCACAATTCCTGCAGTCATGTCAATGACGGCTACCATACAAGAGGTCTGCTTTCCATTCTTGTACAAGTACGCATAACGAAAGTCAATCATGCGGTCTGGCGTTGCAGCCTGAACAAGCAGGGCTATACCAAACAAAACAGCAAAACAAAGACGCAACATCATTTACATAAAAATTACATGAAATAGCAGTGGCATAAATGAATTGAAGAAGAAGAAAATAAGAAAATTACTCACACAAAACATGCAGATAAAAAAATTGAGCAACGCATAAAAAATATGCAAAACTTATTACAATAGAAAAGCGTCATTAACCCGCATTCCAGAAATCTTCCTTTCTTTGGTTAGCTTACGGAAACTAGAAAGAAAAATTTATTTTGTGAGCATATGTGCACATAGGTTTTATAATAGTTGCTGGGACCTTGTTTGTTAAAAAGAAAATTATCATCAATCTGATTTCCAGAAAGAGTATGTGTTGCTGTCGTTACACATTGGGCATTATAACTGCTGCAAACTAGTAGTATCTAGATGTGTTTACACATGCATTGTTTTATAGCAAAGAAATTACAAGTGTACATTATAGGTATTCTTACCAAAAGATTGCACAAAACTGACCAGAGCACGATAGATTAACAACGTGAATTAAATTACAATTTTATTTTACTTTACACAGACTTTACTTTTGTTAATACCCTTTCATAATAACCTATACAGTCAAGATTATGTAAAGTTTGAAGAAATAGCATTGCGGCGTCTCTCTATTTTGCAAATATTATAGTAAGCTATCTTGTATTCAATCATAAAAGCTAAATAAATCTATTCCAACGTCAAAATCTACTTGGCTTGTACCCGTGTAAACCATATTCCTTTCTGTTATAATGGCTGTAATACCAGTCTGTGCATGGCTAAAAAGAGAATATGAAAGCAAAGTTGAGAACCTTTGCCAATATTTTTTATTGATCCACAATATCTGCTGATTGCGAATAACGCCTTGCTCCAGTTGTTATTACTGCCTTTCTTTCTACTCCGGAAGTTTGCGCTGGAGGGCCAGGAGGAGTTGGAGCTTCTTCCAACTGGGATTTGGTAAACACTTTTTTAATACCTAATAGCTTATTTTTAAGTTTGCTACTCATATTTCTTTAATTGCAATGTCTTGAAAGTTTTATAATCCTTATATTGTGAAGAATGAAGAATGAATCTAGTGAATGTGGAGTTGGCTGCCATAAGCGTTTTCTTTTATAATCTTTTAAAAACCACTCTGCAAAAACTTTTTAATTGAAAAACATCCATTTTGCTGACTACATCATTCTTGTGCTTACAGAAAGTACAATGAAAAATCACCAGCGCCAATAGTAGAGAAAACTTATTGAACAGTCAAAAACACAATGTCTTTATTAATAATTACTAAAATCAGTGTAGTAATAATGACATAATACATCCACACCAACATGGCAAATAAACAATACTATAGGAGTTCATAATGACGTACTTTATCTATTTAAGCATATAATAATGATAAACATTTAAGGGTGGTTTTGGCAAATAAACAACATACTCGCATTTTCTTAACATTTTGGTATTGGCTGGGCCTTGTGGCTAAACAAATTAATTAGATATTATATTATGTTTTCATATTCAAAAGTTAAACACGTACTCAACCTTTTACTCAACTTTTTGTAATAAGAAATATGACAGCATATCGGATACGGATTATTTATTGCCAAAAATTGAGCACATGTCCGATTACTGACAACATCATTTTCCAAGGGCAAAATATTGCGTAATTTCTATTTTAAACCTTGAATTCTGTATAGATGGCAGGCAATTATTTGTTATTACTATAAAATCGTCTATAAGCTTTTTAACAAATAAAATTCAGACCAGCTGGAATTAATGTACGTTGTAATAGGAAGCTAATTGATATTAGCTTGAAAAAAAAGAAAAACAACAAGCTGCACAGGCAATTGCATTTCTAAATAATTTTTCTATAGCTATAAAACTTTTGCTTCTTTTATCCACAACCAGAACAATATGATTTCCGTTATTAATACTGTTAAAATAATGCTGAATAAGTTGGTTATCGTCCATAATCACATTCTGAATAGTTCTAAATTCTAGATATTGATGGTTCGTTTCTATTCTAACGCCAATATACCACTTGACTCCTTCAACAGGCTCGTCGTCGGGGATAAAGTCATCATAACTTTTGCCTGCTTCAAACTGAAATGTAATCTTTATTCTTAAAAACTTGTAAACGTATTGTAATAGGAGGAACAGAGTAATAGAATGAATTAGAATAATAACGAGCAGATTGGCAAAACATAGCTGATAGAGTCCAAATTTATAATCTTTTGGTTTATGCCCAGTTATCCAGCTTTAAACAAACTACCTTATTATAAAAGTAAGCGCTTTTGTTTTATTGTGAGGATTATATTCCAACTTTTTAGGCTATTATTACAGAGTCATTTCCTTGTTGTCATTCGTGAATGCTGATAAAATTATTATCATAAAAACCACTTTCAAATAGAATAAAGATGATTAAAGCTGTATTGAATAGCTGCTGTATTAGTTGCAAATCACCATCACTCTGCATGTCACATTTTGTTATCACTTGTTAATGCAGCTATAAAGGATCATATTTAACGGCTGCAATTATATATCACAAATTTAGTAGCAACTTGTGTTATGGCTGATAAATGCTATTACATTAAACTAAAGTAAAAAATGGATATTTTTATTCCAACTCTGTGTTTTATTATTGACATTCAAATGGCTAATTTGTTGATCAACTATTAATTTTTTGCAATATGGAAGTGCAAGCAAATTAAAAACAAAATAATCTGATTTTTCATTAAATTTTATGTTAGATTGCCATTATAAACTGTTTAATCAGAAAAATCATGTGTTACAATATGCAAATGAAACACTAAAATTTTAACATTGGTGAATGAGCATGAAATTTAAACTGGATAAAGATTATTCAGAAATGCCCAACAAAACCAGATAGATGGCTATCCGATTTCCATATGGCAATCAGCTTTTACACTGCTTTACACTGAAATACTTAATAAAATATTAGTGTTTAGATGTAAGAGTATATAAAAACGCAATAGCAAATGTATTTCTTCTAGTATATTACATATATAAGCAGACATTTATCTCTTTTTGCCATTCACAATTAAGTAGCATACCAATAATTACTTTATCTCTTCTAAAAATTATTATAAACTTTGGAAATAAGCATCCTAAGTTTATTGCAATGTCCTCAACCCCTCAAATTATTACATATTCAACAAATA
Organism: Coemansia sp. BCRC 34490; assembly: GCA_027579215.1. NCBI lineage: Eukaryota > Fungi > Kickxellomycota > Kickxellomycetes > Kickxellales > Kickxellaceae > Coemansia > Coemansia sp. BCRC 34490. Next base: position 5,936 of record JANBUF010000026.1, on the reverse strand, counting down.
ATTCTCTAAATAAATTAATTTCAAACAGCACCCTTGTTAAAATAAATTCTACATGTAGATGTGGTGCTTATAAACTTAATATAACTTCAGCTGTTTTATCAAAATTACAAGTTTGCCCTTATTGTGGAAGGTCACTAATCTTGAAAAGCTGATATTTAAGCAATAGAAAAGTATTTTAATCGTAAAAATTTCAATAGATTGTAATAATAATATGAAATAATTTTTTACTGCAATTGTCAACTAAAATGTAATAACCATTAACTGTGAGTTAATTTTGAGTAAAATAAATCTTAGTTGAATAACTAATTACTAGAAAATTTTGGAATTGATGAGACCTATAAAACTGTTTTTTGTAGCTACTTTTAATTTTTTGAAAAATGGTTATGACATAATCATTATACACGCATAATAATAGATTCTGATAAAATGACGAATATATACGTAATTTAATCTAAATAACGACAAGTCTGATTTGCCCAACAGAATCAAATAAACAATAATATAATCTCCATATGACAATAAATCTACGTATTGTTTGCATAAACATGTTAACAATTATAAAGATTTAGCTTTAAATGTACGTAAAACACACAACTTGTTGCAATATTTGCTATATTGTCATATAAATAAGACAAATTATGCCTGGGTGCAATCCACAACTAAAAGGCACACCAATTATTCTTTTTAATTTTTTTTGCACAAACAAAGCCTTACAAACGAGAATATTTTAATAACTACAATGACATTATTGCGTGGCTTACTTTTTAAAAAAAAGAAAAAGATAGAGGCTGCCGTGAAAGAAATTCCTGAAGGTGAAGAACACTTTTATTGGTGCAAATACTGTCAGCTATATACATGCATTAAAAAATTATCAGATCTTAAACCTTGTCGTAGATGTAAGTGTCCATTGACATACAGATATAAAGTAGTAGATGATCAAGTTTTACCTGAAGACTATGTTTTTTAGATAAGAACAACTTGCTATCAGCGTTATTGCATGACTAAGAAGGCTATATAGAATCTTTGAAGTAAACATAATGTTTTTATAGTGGAATAAAGCAATTTAACAAGAAAACCATATTACCACTGTTGCGCGTGGTGAAAGGGTACCACGTAAAATACTAATATATTAATGTATATTAATGAAGAGAATAAGAAGAAATATATTTTGATAAGGAAAACATTCCACCATTGTAGGCGGTGTTTTGCTTACCTTTTATAAGAAACATTTCTAACTAATAAAACTAATTAAAACTAATGTAACATCTCGTGTAACGTAAGTGATACATGTCAACATATATTCGGAAGCGATGGTGCAATCGCGAATGTCGAGTGTCCCATCGAAACTTGTTCGTGATCCTTTGTGGAGTGCCTTCGCATTTGCCAATCCTGTTTCTATCGAGCAGAAGCATCAATGGTTGCAGTGATCTGCGGGGGGGTCTTTTGATTTATCTGACCCGGGTCAGTGATCTGATCGGTGCACAGACGTAGGTGTGGTTTCCTACGCCCCCCGTCATCCGACCCCGTAGGTTCCCCTTGATCCGCGGGTGCAACAATAGTAACACGTGCAAATCTCAACATTTCAAAACAAAGACATTAACAGTTGAATTTTATTGAAGCATCAAGTAACAAATTTGGCTCCGTCTTTTAAATAAATCAATGTGTAGGTGCTCGTGGGGGTTTTCTATGCTTCCTTGGCGTCAAGTCCAGAAGATTTTTTAATTTACCGGTGCAACAGCATCTAGAGCCACACTTATCTTGGGTGTATTTTAAATATAATTCTAGCAAGAAAAACTAGTAAAATATAAAAACAAACACCAGTAAAGACAGTCCATCATATTGCACCAACGTGATTTTGCTCTGGTTTAATGAACTATTTCTAGAAATTCTTGAAATTAAAGGGAATGATGTAATTGTTTTTTGTAATCTCCATTTAATTTCAGATGAGTGGTCGTGACATAATCATTATACATGCATAATAAATTATTTTTGATAAAAATGGGGAATGCGCACGAAATTGGAACTATATAAAGAATATTCAGAATTGCCCAACAAAATCATAAAATCGTCATTAATTTTGCATACGACAAACGTAAATGTCTAGTTGTAAGAGTATGTAAAACACATGCAACCTGTTGTAATTTTTGAAACATCTCTACATATATAAGGAGACACATCTCTTTTTCTATTTACAATTATTAAGCACATCAATATTTACTTTCGTTTTCCCAAGTATCGTCGTAAGCTTTCCATATTATTATTTTCAAAGTACCACAATGTCATCTCTATTGAATCCCTCTGATTTTGAGGCTGGATTCTCTAAGGCTGAAGGCAAGAAACCGGTTCCCGAGAAACCATATAAATATAAGTGTCCGAGATGTAATTTGGTTTTATGTTATGATAAGCCAGCAGATAAAGTTTGTAAATCTTGTAAGCTTCCAATGGATCGGATTAATAAAAAAAAGTGGTCAATCTGGACTTTACTTTCTAAATGAATGAATAATTGATGGAACTTGGTAAAAAAGCTAATGTAACAAAGAATGCATTCTCATTCATGAAATAAGAGACGATGATAATCTGCAGGACCTCGCAATAGAGACATTCAACAATTCTTTTTACAACAGCAATGGAGTTTGCGTATGCAAGATTTAAATGTTTCTCACTGCGAATCTCTATATTAAATTATGCAAAGACGTAAAAAGTACAGCAATTGTGTCATGGTCAACCAGTCAAGGTGACTGTTGCCTTTTCTTCTTTTCAACATGTTGCGTTACAGTTTCTCCGAGAACACACTATCAACGCAGGTGGTCCCAAACTGCCATCACTGCGTTTCCTTTTCATAAACTTTTCGTTTATTAGTATGGCTTGTTTCAAAAACACTTTCAAATAGAATAATAATATTTGTTATTAACTATGAAGAAACCTTTCAAACTACCATACTAGACAAGCCGCTACTTTTATACCTTGGCGTTTATCGTCCTGTATAGCTCAAACATTTATATTACGTGGGTACGAGGTGTGCTACGGATTTGGGGTTTTTCAATGTTATATATGATACTAACGTAAGACTGTTGACTGAAGAAATCTATCAGGTGGAGGTCAGACGGAACTGGGGTTTTTATACCATTTTCGACATACGTTTGAATGGCAAATTGCCTCTTGTCCATATAGAGAAGAACCCGCGACATATCAATAGTGATGTGTGATGTGCGATTGGAAATGAGTGAGTGTCATCGATTATGACACCTCGTCCATTGTTGACGATGTTCGAAAGGTAAACAATATTAGTCCGTGACACCTCATCTATTGTTGATGATGTTCGATCATTGAGCAATAGTGATCCGTGTCACTTCATCTATTGTTGACGAAGTATGATCGTTGAACGATGTCAATCCGCAACAATTTATATCATTCTTTTTAGGAGTGATAAATGCCGAGTATTGATCGCAGGTTCGTTCTCCATATCGTTTGTGACATTCAATCCTCAGAGCCGATTAAAATCAGACGCTGATCTCGGGTCTTCATATCTTGCTCTGAGCAACAGATTCCAATTGGCAAGAGTTGGGACCCTGGATGTAGACCTGAACTACCCGGTTGATAATAAATCAATTTTTTGGAAAAAAACAAAAGCAATTGTGTCATGTTAACGTAGATGAGAAAAGTGTGTGTAATTATTTTCATACAGTCCCTTTAATCATCCAAACGCTAATTCATTTGCAAAATGTCGTGCGGTTTCTCAATTGTTTCACAACTGAAAAAGTCTATGTGTTTCTTCTCCACTTTTTCCTTTCAAGAAATAAAAAAAAAACAAAAGACGGAGTTTTCGTATTCTACAATCCCTTAGTCAAATTCATACCCCATCAGCTTTATTACCGTAGACTGGCAGCTAGATATAGAAGAAAAAGATGGCCGACTGGAGAAACGTTGGAAACTGGCACTGGAAGGAGAGAAACTGTCTCGAATGGGCAAAGCAGTACTTTAAGGAAACGCTGACTGAAATTGAAGTTTCGGACAACAGCGGGTACAGCGCCAGCGTGACTTCAGTTGATTCGGTTGAAGGAGACGTGGATCTTAACGTCCGCAAAGGGCGCCTGATCGCGATCTACGACGTTGAGATCAAGCTGTCGTGGTCGGCGTCAAAGAAGGAGAGCGACGGTGCCGTGGACGACACGCTGGGCGGGAAGATTACGGTTCCAGAAGTAGCGCACGACACGGACGACTACATTTACGACATTACTGCCAGCGACTCTTCTTCGAGCAAGCTGCCGCTAAAGGACTTTGTCCACAGAAGGCTGACGCCTGAGATCACAAAGGCCTTTAAGGGATTCACGGATGTTTTGAAAGAGAAGAACGGAGCCGATATGTTTATTGCCGAAAAGGACAGCGGAGCCAATGCGTCGGGTGTTGCCGGGACTGAGCCAACCAAGGCGCCCAAGGAAGAAAAGCACGCAGATACGAGTGGTGCAGCCGGCGCAGGAGGCAGCAGCGCCGTCTCGGTGGCAAAGACCAAGTCTGCAACGTTTGCAACTGTGAGCATTGATCAGACGGTGGAGCTCAAGTGCTCGGCAGACGATCTATTTGCGATTCTGACTGATCCGCAGCGGGTGTCGGTTTGGACCAGAGCGCCGGCCGAGATCCAGCCAAAGGAAGACGCAAAGTTCAAGCTGTTTGGCGGCCACATTGAAGGCAAAATGACCAAGATCAAGCCGGGAAAGCTGATTGAGCAGACGTGGAGAGTGGCCAGCTGGCCAGCAGACCACTACTCGAACGTCAGCTTTGAGCTGGAGCAGCTTTCGTCGTCAACACGCTTGGTTTTGAAGCAAACGGGCGTTCCGTTTAACGAGGAAAGCGCAACAAAGGCAAACTGGGACAAGTACTATTGGAACGGCATCAAGGGGACATTTGGGTAAGTTTAGCGTAGTAAGCATAAAAGTGCATTATTTATAGGGTGGCTGCCTCTATTTTTTTTCATGCTCCTCGTGTGGATCCTATTGTAGATATTGGGTCTAAAACTATGGCGATGCATATGGCGGCTCCCAAAGAAACTTGTAGTACTAACCGTCTGCCGTTTACTCCTCCTCCATATAAGGTGTCTGCTTCCTCAACGCCGAACGCTGCCGACTGGGCCACGACTTCGGATATTCTCGAATCTGTGCAATATGCTGTCGACTCTGCCGAACGCGCCGCCAACCCACGACGCAACCTGCGCAAACGCAAGACACGTCGGCGTCCTACAAACAACAACTCGTACTTTCCACACGCTAATTATGCCTTTTGGACGATTGGGACCGCTTCTGTTGCTGCTGCTGCGATTGCTGCTGCTGCTATCTACTATATAAACTCTTGAGCGTCTGTAGAATCGGCGTGTAAGCACCACTGCTTGCTCCATAAAGCGACAGAACCAAGAGTCCCTTTTCAACAGACGGCTTAGAAGACAAACGACATGCTGCTTTATCTCCTTTCCTTCTGAAATCGACCTTTCTTTAACATCTGGGTTCTTTTATTACATCCTTTCAAAATCAGTAAACGGCACCAAAAACACCCCTATTTGCTCACGGTCACTTTTTGGCGAAAAGCTTGGCCTGTAGCGCTAGAAACTCTTCTTCCGACGGCTCTTCAACAGCAGAAGTCTTTTGTTTCTTCTGTTTGGCAGAAGCACCGTTCTTTCGAGACTTTTTGCCACCTGCGTTCTGTTTCGACACGTATTTCTCCTCGATGTTGGCAATAATCGCTGACATGCGGCTGTTTGTGCGTTGGCGGATCAGCGCCTTGATTCCGTCAGCGTCACCTTCATCACTACCGGCATCATCGTCGTCATCATCACTACGCTTGCTACGCTTGCGCTTGCGCTCGGCGCCTTTTGCCTTCCGAAGCTTGTCATCAAGCCCAAGCTCCTTGCGCAGGGCATCGGCCTCCGCTGCCTCCTTCTTCGCCTG
>JANBUF010000025.1:0-15456 GCA_027579215.1 Coemansia sp. BCRC 34490 | reverse complement strand
GGTAAGACTGGCGAAGCAGCTCTTATGAATTATTTCTTTGCTCTTTGCAATGCAATGGCTGAAGAAGCTTCGAGGTCCACAGTGCCTAATATCCTGAAGGCCCGTTACATCCTAACTGACCACCAGAAGAAGCCAATTCTTGGAAGTTCGCATAAGTCTGATGGGGTGTTTTATTATTTCCAGCCTAAGCGTTATAGCATGTCTACGGTGCACATGTTTATTGAGGCCAAGTTGGCACCTACTCCTGGAAACCTCCCAATTGATACGCTGGGCCAACTTCTTGACTATGTGAACACAATCTGGACAGAGCAATACACGCGCATTTTTGTGCCGATTCTGTATTTGCATGGGGAACAACTCTCCCTATTTGTATTTACACGCGATCCTTGGTACCGTTTCAATCTGGGGCACATCTGCCATGCAGATGAAAACCCTGGGCTTCTCAAAGTAAAGGATGTACGGGAAACCCTACTAATCTTGTGGTTTATTATTACTTTGCCATCTAATAGGTTTGGCCACTTTTGTGATGTTGACACTAGACTTCAAAGGCTGTGTTTCAAGAAGCCCAATTTGACAGAAAAATTGACTCATGTAACTCTAGACAGTGTAAGGAATTTAAACGCAATATCACTGAAGACCCGCATAGCAAGAGCAGTGAATCCACGTTCACGCCTCGCTTATCTTTTTGATACAACATATCAGTTTAAGAGGGCGGTTCTAAAATTTTCGTGGACCCCGGTAAACCGACTTCCAGAAGGAGCAGTATACGAGGTTCTTCATAGGTCTGGCATCAACGGCATACCCAAGGTGTACGACAGCGGGCTGATTAAGAAGGATTTCTATGGCTACCGTTTGGAGTATATTATTCTTGAGCATTGCGGTGAATCAATTGGAAGCTATGTCAGGAATAGCCGTGATAGCAACATAGCCGAGTCTCTAATTTACAAGCAGGTTGTCCAGTTTGTCAGCCAGCTGTCGAGCTGCCTGGTGCAAGCGAGAATACACGGGGTTCTACACCGAGACATCTCGGACGGGAATATAGCGGTGAATAATGGACATGCCAGAATCATAGATTGGGGCTATGCCAAAATTATTGAAGCTGGTTCTGCGGAAGCACAGGGTACCAGCTTATCTTTTGTTAATGAGGTAGCGCAGCAATGGGGGTTCGAGAAAGAGTCAGTCCTTAAAAAAGAAGCTGAGTTGGACCATATAACTGGAACCGTGTTGTTTATGAGCATACCGGTTGTGTTTGGTATGATGAAACGTAGTTTGGCAGACGATATTGAAAGTCTGTTTTATGTTATCATCCGTGCTTTTTCAACCTCCGATGACTGTTGTGGTTTTAGGTACCATGACAATAAATCCTTGGCGTTTACTCGCATTGGAATTCTGGGCTGTCCAGACAAGTACCTAAAACATTTCAATGTTAGTGATGATGTTGGCAGTATCAAGCAGACACTTGATGCAATGCACAGGTATTTGTTCTATTCTGGCAACAGGTTCATTGGTCACGAACTTATCACTAACGAAAATTACGAGCGTCTACCAGATATGGCCATGGCGGCCAGATTTATGGACAAGAAGTCCATTCATGGGCTGCAGAAGTTATTTCCTAGCAACATTAGTAAGCCTGGCACAAGTTCTAAAAGGAGACGTAGAGAAAGCACATCAAGACCATAATGCTCATGCTGAAATCACACTGAGTATTAGTATTGAAAGACAGTCTGTGATACTTGGTGTTAAGCTAGTATTTTTTCTATTTACAGCGCCTTATGCGCTCGTGCTTTGTGAATGGAATATTTAGCCATTATTTGAGCCAACATTAAATTTAAGAATACTAGTAAAGGGTTTCAAGCCGGCAAGTATAGTTTTAGTTTCTAAATGCAAACAAGGCTGTGCGCTTACCGTACAAATAAGATATGTAAATATTTTATGAATTTTGATAACTGCTTTATTTTATCTTCAACAGATAAATTTATTTAATTATTATTACATGGGTTTGATGGGTTAACTATCAAAAACCAACTAACTAGTGTTTAAAAGAGTTGTAGGAATGAGACTGATTTAACGTTTAAGAAATATAATAATTGTTTATTTGAAAAACTGTGTAAGAGAAAAAGCGACAAGAATACTTTTCCGTTTGCTGTTTAGCAGTGATTTAATTTTTCTTTCCTGTTGCCCCTTCTTTCCTTAGTGCATCACATATCGCAAGTTGTCTTGGTCTATTTCTGAATCAGGAGTCCAGAATTAAAAATATACTAATAAACTAAAGTGTTTATGAAAAGGAAACGCTATGATAGCAGTTTAAACCGCCAGCGTTGAAAATGTGTTTTCAGAAAGATTGTAATGCAACGCGTTTAAAAAGATAGAGGGGTAATAAACATTTGGTTGACTGGCTCCACTTGGTTCAAACTGGAACCAGGAGTTGCCGACGTTGAGCCATTCTTCCTGAAAAGAGTTGCTCGAGTGGCTATGCGCAGCATAGAAATCGTGAATAATATGTTCTAATACTATCTTCCTCCAGCGTGGAAATGTCCATTGCCATGTAATAAAAGATGTTAATAAAAACTAGTTATAATTAAAAGCTTGCGACATCAGTAACCACCAATGTCATAATAGAATAAATCACGTGAGGTAATAAAATTACATTCAATTGGTCAAATCTTTTGTAGATTATTTGAAACTGTAATGTTGAATTTTATTGGTTCTCTCAGCAGAGAGACATATCTCTAAACTAATTAAATGTAGGTTTGCCAAAGTGTATTAAATTAGACAGTTCCGATTGTATTGTTTATTTTAATTTATATGATTGTGAAAAGTGCTTTTTTCTTTCCTTTAAGAGAATTTCTTAGCTTTATAACTTGTAAACCGTGTTGAGCATAAAAACTCATCTTTCTCTTTAATTTTGTACTTTTAACAATGTCTAACACTGATGAACACTCGGAATCCACCGAGCTGACACGGCTCCTCACAGCTTTGATTCAACGTCAGGATGAGCGCGACAAAAGGATGGAGGAACGTGACAAAAGAATGGAGAATCTTCTTACGACCTTAACTCAACGTCAGGCAGAACGCGACACAATGATGGAGGAGCGCGATAAAAGGATGGAGGAGCGCGACAAAAGGATGGAGAATCTCCTTACGACCTTGACTCAACGTCAGGAAGAGCGTTTCTCCGAAACCCGTGGACTCCTTAAACCAACTGATAGACTTACAAGCAATGTACTGTACTCCGAGAAAATTGAACCAAATACAAACACACCATTACCATCAGTAGGTGTCATGGAATGATTAAAGCTTAAACTACGGGTGCAATATATACTACAATGTCTTTGCCACAAATAAAAACATATACTCTAATATTTTATTTTAAAAACACAACTAATTCTGACTATAGATTAATGAGGGTTACGTAACGCCAGTGCAACAACGTCGGTCTTTGATTGTTAGTGCAGGTAAAGCATAAATCTAAAGAAATAAATGCACAGAACACTATTATGTCAATAGCAAGTATTTCCAATGTTAACGTTTTATTATTTTTATTACGATAAATGTTATTCATTTATATAGATTCGACATCGCAACGTCCTTCATGTCCTATAAATTCGAGAGGGAAGGCTCTACAGTTGTCGTTGAACAAGCCGAAAAGGGAGGACTGGTCTGTGACACAATCAACAGTGCCCAAGACATTGGAATACGCAGATATATATACGGATTATCTGATCAACCACCACAATGACGAACTTGTGAACTCATTTCTAGACACATTGTGCAAGAAATATAGTCAGAACGGGCCCAAGAGAGAAGAGTGTTTGTCAACTTCGGAAAATGCCGTTCAGTGTGCAGCGTGGGTATTCTTTGAGTCCGTCCTCTCATTCATGGCAAGCACTGGCAGCAAACCATCCCTTTTTCCATTTGACTCGCACGACCGGCCGATTGAGGGTGGCGTTCTGAAGCCAGATATTGCTTTCGCAACAAGTGTATCATGGCCAGCATGGTCTGATATTCTTATTGTTGTGGAGATCAAGTCGCCCAAAAGGGGATTTTCGACGTCGCTCAAGCAGCTAAACGAGTACTTTATAAATATGTGGACCTCAGCGCCACGCAAGTACACGATTGGTCTTGTTATCGCGAAGGATGAGCTTCATCTCGTGGTAAACACCAGAGCAGGCGCCCACCGGAGTACTGTAAGCAGACTACCTTTTTTCTCTAACGAGCGGGTTCTTTATAGCGACCAGGCTGAGGACATGCGTCTTGCTGAGAAACGTTGTTTTGCTACTGTACTGCGGGTCCTCGACTGTCTATTCTCGTCTCTGCTCAAGGAAGGATGCTACCTAGCTCCTGGGCCTTTGGATGGGCAGGTTCACATGGGGATTCAGAACGGGAAAGATCTTATTTCTGCCCAAAGAAAAATTGTTAGCTGGGATCAGGCAGATTACGATTTTGCATTGACGATCTTTGAGACGCTTGACTCAAGATGTCCATATGCAGTCGGATCAATGTCCTGGATATACTCGGTCCGCTACGTCTGCAAGCGTGAACCTCATGACAATAGAAAAGGTGTGATGAAAATCCACTCTTTTGTCAAATCGCGGCTAAGTGAAGCCAAGATATACGAGGTTCTGCACGAGCAGGGCGTTCCGAATATCCCATTGATTTATTTTTCGGGAAGCCTTGGCGAGCACGATGGGTATGAGAGCGAAGTCATACTCATGGAGTACATGGACATGTCGCTGAGAAATCACATTCAGGGAATGTTTTCTGAAGGCAGCGGTTCACACTCCAAGCTCATTGACGTCGTTGCTGGCTATTCCGCGACACTTCTGGCGGCAGCATCGGCTGATAGCCCCGTGCTTCACCGAGATATCTCATCGGGAAATCTAATGGTCAGGCGGGGTAATCCGGTGATTATCGACTGGGGATTCGGCTTGGTTTTGAGCTTCAACGAGCGAGTCGAAGAGGTTCACCATCCGCCGAAGACTGGCACCCTCATATACATGGGCTTGCGCGTGCTTCAGAATGCCAGTCGTCGCAGCGTTATTGACGATTTCGAATCACTCCTTTTCACAATATTTCATCTTGTCTGCCTTGTCTGTGACCCAAAACAAGCCAAGGCGGATGCAATCTGGGATGATCAGCTGGAGATGAGTCAGTTTTTGGAGGTACGCAAGAACTGGCTTAAAGACGAAATCAGCTTCATACGGAAGCTTCCTTCAAACTGTCCAAAGGCCTGGGAAGAGCTTCTGGTTATGCTCTATGATCTACTCTTTGATCGCCATGGAATACAGATGGGTCTGGAACACGATGAAACGGATCCCCGACTCCTTACGATTGATTTTGATTCATGGTCAAGCAGACTTCTTTCCTTGTACAGAAGCCAAACCAAGAGCCATTCAGATAATCTAAATCAGCTATTGGATATTGTGGCCAATAGATATTACAAGAAAAGAACAGATGAGGATGTTTTTGATGAACCACCGAGGAAACAGGCTAGACATTAGTTTATGTTTTATAGTTTGTAGCTTTTCTATTTATATGACTGCTCTAAAAAACGACAACAGACACCTGTAATATAGTTTCATTTTTCTGCTAGCACCGAAGTGCTAGAGCTATAGACTTTATAATATATTCACTTTTGAGAAAAAGAAGCCGACAACAAAAAACTATCTAAAGTCTAGAGATGTTGAGGTTATTATTATAAATCAATCAACATTCCTCAGTAGTTTCCTCTTTTTCTAAAAAGATTGATTTATTATCAACCGGGTAGTTTGGGTCTAAATCTAGAGCCCCAACTTTTGCCGATTGAAATCATACAAGTAAACAAAAGGTTTATGAAAATGAAATGCAGTGATGGCACTTTGGACCGCCTGCGTTAAAAGTATGTTCTCAGAGAGACTGTAAAGCAACGTGTTGAAAAGAATATAGAGCAATTGTCAACTTGTCCGGTTGACTGGCTCCACTTGGTTCAAACTGAAACCAGGAGGTGTCGACATTGAGCCATCCTTCCTGAAAAGAGTTGCTTGAGTGGCTATGCGCAGCATAGAAACTGTAAATAATACGTTCTAATACTATCTTCCTCCAGCATGCAAACATTGCTTGAGGCGTTAGTATTGAGTTATCTTGGGCTGCTTTTGTATGAGCGCGGAAGATCTGCCACACAGCTAGCCCGTCACCAGAATATATAGCTCCGGGTGTAGATCCGGTTATTTGATTTTGGGAAATAATAAATTTTCGGAAAATAAAAAAGACCAATATTTGATCACTTCATGTTCTCATTCAACGTTGGGGGTTTTAATGTAAATAATGCAAGAAATGAAGTTTCAACTCTTTTTGTCTGTAAACTATATATTTTTCAAAGAAAATTTGTATCCCCATTTATACTTTTAATTACATTTGTATTTACCCAAACTCATTTCTTAATATGGTAAGTTTTTAGAAAAGTGGCCAGCCAGACACCCGCATACAACAGCCGCTTGCAGAGCCGACGCTTTCTAAACTATCTTTACTTGTAACCCGCAGTGGTTATTGGCGATCCTCCAACGCATTAACAAATATAAAATAACAAAAAATAGGAGAAATAATGCGTTCTAATCAACAGTGCTATTTTCATTTTTATTGCTTGGATTTTGTAGAGCGGCAGCCGTGGAAGCCAGGTTTCTTCAACACCAGCGAAACTTCAGACTCGAGAGGGTATTGCTCCGGCTGAGGCTGAGGAGATACGCAAGCGGCGCGATAGGCTAGAACGGCAATTTATGGATGGATATACAGAAAAGATCTATAACGATTTCCTTTATGACATTGGAGAGCTTGCCACGTTCAAAGACTTTGTCAAACTAGCTAACAAGACGCTTTTCGAAGACATTGCGCAAGCTGCTCCTGTGTTGGATAACAAAACCCTTAGATCAACCAAAGGGATGGAACGTAGTAAGCTTTTTAAAGCCCTCGTATCTGGTGGCAAGTCTGGCGAAGCAGCTCTTATGAATTATTTTCTTGAGCTCTGCAGTGTGATGGCCGAAAAGGCTGCCAGCTTGGCAGAGCTTAAGATTCCGCAGGAACGCCATGCTCTAGCCGATCATCAAAGAAAACCTGTTTTTGGCAGCGCGCATAAGGCAGACGGCGTTTTCTTTTACTCTGGTCCGACGGGTGGCAATATAACAACAGTGCACATGTTTGTGGAGGCTAAGCTTGCGCCTACTTACGGATATCTCCCTACTGACACACTACGCCAAATCCTCGACTATGTGAACACAATCTGGACAGTGCAATATACGCGCTTTTTTGTCCCGATTATGTATTTGCATGGGGAGCAACTTACGCTGTTCGTCTTTACACGCGGCCCATGGTACCGCGTTGAGCTGGGCAATATTTGCTATACTTCCTCCAGTCCAAAGTATCAAATAAGATACAGTCTTCGCGAGACCTTGCTACGCTTGTGGTTTATTACCACCTTGCCAGCTGAAAGGTTTGGCCACTTTTGTGACGCTGAGACCGGATTGCAAAGCATACGCTTTGAGAAGACTAGCGCTACTAGCAAGTTGACATGTGCGACTCTGGTTGATCCGGGAGATCAGAATACGCTCTCACTGGCGGTACGTATTCCACGAACAGTAAACCCTCGTTCACGCCTCACTTGTCTTTTTGATACAACGTATCAGTTTAAGAGGGCGGTTCTCAAACTTTCTTGGACCCCTGTTAAAAGATTGCCAGAAGGAGCAGTATACGAGGTTCTTCGTAGGTCTGGCATCAAAGGCATACCCATGGTGTATGACAGCGGGCTAATTAAAGAGGATTTCTACGGCTACCGTTTGGAGTATATTATACTCGAACACTGCGGTGAATCAATTGGAAGCTATGTCAGGAATAGCCGTGATAGCAACATAGCTGAGTCTGAGATTAACAGACAGGTTGTCCAGTTTATCGGCCAGCTGTCGAGCTGCCTGGTGCAAGCGAGAATACACGGGGTTATTCATCGCGACATCTCGGACGGGAATATAGCGGTGAATAATGAACAGGCGAGAATCATAGATTGGGGCTATGCCAAAATTATTGAAGCTGGTTCTGCAGACAACCTGGGCGCAGATTTGTCTATTGTTAGTGAGGTAGCAAAGCAATGGGGGTTTGAGAAAGACACAGTACTAAAGTATGAAGATGCTTCAGACCATATGACTGGAACGGTGTTGTTCATGAGCATACCGGTATTGTTTGGCGCTAGAAAACGCAGTTTGGCAGATGATATTGAAAGTCTGTTTTACGTTATCATCCGTGCTTTTTCAACCTCCGATAACTGCTGTGGATTTAGGTACTATGACTACAAAAACCTTGCGCTTACTCGCGTTGGAATTCTGGGCTGCACGGACAACTATCTGAAGCATTTCAGCGCTGGAAGTAATGTTGGCGGTCTCCGGAAAACGCTTGATGCAATGCACAGGTACCTGTTTTACTCTGGTGACAGATATATTGGACACGATCTTGTCAATAACGAAAACTATGAGCGTCTACCAGATCTGGCCATGGCGGCAAAATTTATGGACAAGAAGTCTGTCAGCGCACTCCAGAAATTATTTCCTACCAATAACAATGAGGCCGGAGTGGGTTCTAAAAGAAGACGCAGAGAAGGCACTGGAAGCCCTTAACAGGCACCATCTTCTAGAATATTGCTAACGAATGCCAAGCCGGCAGATACAACCGCCAGTCGCCGAGTTCAAACAATGTTGCATAACTGCCGTTCAAATAAAATATACAATTCTTTTAGATTTTGGGCTTTTTTTGCTCCAAATTCACTATAGAAATCAATTGCATACTTTTTGGCAACCTCAAAATGGGTTCCCATTGTTGTCCATTTGCGATAAAAACAAACCCTTTCTGCCACATTCATTTCTTTATTTTTCTGTTTTCTCCCTGGATCCTTTTTCCTGTTCTCATCGACACACTTTGCCATTGTTATTTCTCTCTTTTCTTTACCAACTTTTATTACAATGTCTCTTTTTGTTTCTTAAAGCTGCTGATTTGGTCATATAATTTCTTCATGTTACCTCTGGAGTGACACGCGATTACACTGTTCTTTGCGACCTACTTTCTTGGATACAGGCATCATACTCTTTTCTGTTTCGGACGTTGTATTTGGCTTATTTGATTTACACTTTGTATACTACGCAGGTAAATAGAGATAATGGAAAACCCTCAAGTTTCAGGAATATTTCAGCAATTGCCGAAATGCTTGCGGCACAAAATGCATGCAAACGCCACACCCGGATATGTAGTAAATTAATGTTGTAAATCTATTCTGTCTATTTCCTGCATCGGGAAACAATATTCGTGCCCGTGTAGATCATTACTTTCAATTTAGATCAGTTACCATGTCCAAAGCCCGCCAGCCATTCTCTGCTGGTCGCGATGCTACTGAATTCATTGCATCCGTAATTTTCCCTTTTGCATGCAAAGCGAAGAAGCAGCAAGATCATTGTAACGAACCAAGCAACTGTGACGACAGCTCGGCTCATAGCCATACGTCCATTGGTGATATTGAAAAGGGCGATTCTAATGCCGAACACGGGGCTCGGACAGTATCTCCTGGTGATACTGAAAACGATCCCAATGTTGAGGACTCGCCAATCGAGATGGTTCGCATGGCTGTATCTAACAAGGACAACCCCGACCTTCCGTGTCTCACATTCCGCTCGTGGATTCTGGGTACCATTTTTGCGGCCGGTCTTGGGTTTGTTAATCAGTATTATTGGTTTCGCGAAAACCCAATCACTCTCAACGGTTATGTTGTGCAGCTTCTAACCTTCCCCATCGGTTATATTATGGCGCTTGTCTTGCCCAAGAAAAAGTTCAACACGTTTGGCTGGGAATGGTCGCTTAACCCAGGCCCATTCAACATAAAAGAGCACGTTCTTATTTCTATCTTTGCAGGTACCAGTGTAGGCACAACATACGGAATTGATGTTGTGACGATCAAGCGGATGTGGTACAAGTTAGACATGGGCTTTGGTCCTTCGATCCTTTTTATTCTGACTTCGCAGATAATGGGCTATAGTTTTGCAGGCTTCTCGCGTCGCTTTCTTGTATATCCCGCGGCAATGATCTGGCCATCAACACTCGTTAGTGTCACTCTTTTCCGCGCATTCCATGAGATCCAAGACTTTGGTACTCGTGTAACCCGCACCCAGATGTTTTGGGTCTGCTTTGTCGGAAGCTTTTTCTGGTACTTTATTCCTGGCGTTATTTTCCCTGCCCTCAGCTTCTTGGCGGTTCTCTGCTTTATTGCGCCAAACAACATATACGCCAATCAGCTCGGTGATGCATTTAATGGCGTTGGTATGCTCAACTTTACGCTCGACTGGTCTTACATCTCATCTTCATATACACAATCGCCAATTGCCATTCCTTGGGTTTACGCATGCAACGTGTTTGCTGGCTTTGTGCTAGTTATGTGGATTGCTACGCCTGTAGGGTATTACATGAATACATGGAACACGCAGCTTATGCCAATGTACACAGCTGCTCTCTATCAGACCAACGGTTCAATGTTTGATATCGACCAAGTGATGACTCCAGACAAGATGCTTGATATAGAGAAATACGCCAGCTACGGTCCTCTACGAATGACATTTACATACGCCATGACGTATGGGCTTAGCTTTGCAGCAATCACCAATCTCTTGGTGTACATTGCATTAGAGTATGGCCAAGATATTGTAAAGCGGGTTCATCAGGCTCGTGAGATGGACGAGGACATCCACATGAAACTTATGCGCAAGTATGAGGAGGTTCCGTTGTGGTGGTACGCGGTTACCTTTGTTGTTACTTTCACGCTTTCTATCGTTATAGGGGAGGTCTGGAACATGCTTCCTTGGTACTGGGTTGTCCTAGCAACGTTTATTCCGTTCATCTTTACCATTCCAATTGGCATTGTGCAAGCACTTTCAAATCAGCAGCCGGGCCTCAATGTTATAACCGAGTTTATAATTGGATACGGGCGACCTGGGGATCCGATTGCTAATGTAACCTTCAAAGTCTACGGCTACATCACCATGGTTCAGGCATTGGTTCTAATCTCTGATCAAAAGCTTGGTCATTATATGAAGATCCCACCACGGCATCTGTTTATAGCCCAGCTTGTAGGAACAATAATATGCTCTTTTGTCCAGCTGGGAGTTGCATTCTGGTTAATGTCAACAGTCGATGGAATATGTACCAGAGAGGGCTATCCATTTACCTGTTTACAAGCCAATACCTTCTTCTCAGCATCGGTAATTTGGGGTCTAGTTGGACCAAATCGTATGTTTGGACCCGAGAGCCCCTATCATTCCGTTATTTACTTGTTCATTCTTGGTGCGCTTCTTCCGTTCCCATTCTGGCTGTTCTCAAAAAGATTTCCTAACAGCTGGGTCAGAAACATCCATACACCACTCTTTTTCATTGCCATCGGATACATGCCGCCAGCTCCTTCGCATGTGTACACAAACTGGTTTATTGGTTGCTTCTTTTTTAACTACCTATGGCACAAATACTACAACCGTGCATGGCAAAGATATGCGTTTGCATTGTCTGCCGGACTT
The DNA here is from genome assembly GCA_027579215.1 of Coemansia sp. BCRC 34490. NCBI lineage: Eukaryota > Fungi > Kickxellomycota > Kickxellomycetes > Kickxellales > Kickxellaceae > Coemansia > Coemansia sp. BCRC 34490. The sequence goes on along the minus strand of JANBUF010000025.1, from coordinate 3,892 downwards.
GATTGCGGGCTGGCAATCTCTGGCATTATTCTATATTATATTTTTCTAGATGTGAAACTGCCAGAGTGGTGGGGGCTGAATGTGTATCATTGTCCGTTGGCAGCATATGGAAAGGCCAATTACAAGGATATGATTAGCAGCGTAGCATTGTAGCCTTAATTGAATGGCAAGTGTATAGAAGGGGTCATTTATAATTGCTAGTTGGGATTTGCTGATATAATAAATAGAAACATATAGACAATGGGTATTAAAGAAAGTGTTTATCAATGGGTGTTTCTTGCATTGGCATTTTCTTTCTTGTAGAGACATACAGTATTCAATTGTAATGGCGGACGTTTGGACAACGCTGCTTCCGGGGTTTCTGTCAAAAAGGAAATATTGCTACAATACGCAGGAAAAAGTCCGCAACAATTAGCCAAAACAACTGAATGCGCTTTTAGATACAGATCTGTTGTGCTACCAAGATCTGCCACCGCCTTTCTGCTTTATACGCTATCATTTTGTTACTAAATTTGAGACGTTGCATATGTGGACAATATAGACGGAATTGACAACAATTGAAACAATTGCATTGCAAATGTTTGTCCGTGTATTGAGACCTGCGTATACCAACCAAAGAATGATTAGTGACAATATATGCAGCAGATATTTCTAGAAAACCAAATAGCCGTGTTTTTCCGTCGTATCAGAAGGTGTCTGTTTATTTTTCGGAAAAATGTATAAATAAATAATTAGATGTGGATAAAATGGCCCATTCGGCTTTTTGTTTTTGTTATTGTTTTTTTGGTTGCTTTTATGCATGTATTAATGTGTAATGTGCATATCCGTGTCTTTCTTTTGGCGTGTTAAAGCAAAGAGACAATTGGCAATGTTCTTATCGTGGAAAAGAAGAGCATTTCAACTTGTTAGCTAAACATTGTTTTTTTCCAAACAACAATGAGGAGGTGGAAAAGCCGTTCTGCTAGTCCGTTTATTACTGATTCTTTTCCCGTCTTGGCAGCACAGTGAGCAACACCAGCAATATATCATGTGATTCGAATGGTTCCGATTGTCTCAAAGATTCGATATCTGTTTTTGTTTTTTATTTATTTCACATACATGGATGAACAAGTTGGATTATACATTACAAGGGGTGAATGCAGATAACGTGATTGCGGATTTACAACGCATATGCGACAAGGGGAAAAGAAAGACACATGTCAACGCATTAGAAAAACAGGAATGAAAATACGCCTGGATAACGTAATTGTTGAGGCCTTTTGAGATAAAAATAGCACTAGTCAGAGAGATTCGCTGACTGCAGCAGCATTTCGTAAGTGGTTTTTTTATCTTTTGCTCAGGGACCGTGCACATTTTGATAGCGCAGTTGATTAATTGCATGCAGCATGGAAAGCCAGGAAGGAAAACAGCAGCCACAAACACCCTTTTTTTAATAACGAGATGAATTGGGGGTGGATCTGCCGTTAACATCTTCAGGTGAAATGGGGGAAAAGGACAGAGAACAATAATAACCCGCGGGCGGAGGATGTTGCACTGGATCCTGGGACACCAAAAAAGGAATTCCGTGTCCCGCAGCAAGCACACTCTGCCGACGGAGTTTTTTTTTGCTGCTGCGGACGGTGGTTCCGTGTAGTTCTAGACTGTGCGCCATCATTCCTTTTTTCCACATCCTTCCCCTTGCGTTTGTTAATTTTTCCATTTGAAGAGCTGGTTGGTCAGGTGGGCAAGACAAGCCAAGCAGTCGACTGTTTCAATGAGGCAAAATGATGAAAAAGAAGAAAAACGTGACCTCCAATGTGCAATAAGCAAAAAAATAAAGCCGTGTACTGTCTGTTTGTTTTGCCTTTGTGTGTGGCATGCGTGTGTGGGGCGGGGATGGCAAGAAACCTAAAACCCGACCATTTTATTTTCACTTTCCTATTTTGTCTCCTGACCTTCTTTGCGATGTTATTTTTCGTAAAAGATAAGGAAAAAGGAGAAAAATGGTGGTTGAGGTGAGATTGGATGACGGATTGGGTTGCATAAACTTGCTTTTTCGTCTCTTTTTTATTCTCCCACTTATTTTTTTCTTTTTTGCGGGCCTTGTCCGCCCCTCCACCACCGCTGTCACTTGCTTTTTTTTCTTATTTTTAATGTTGGACAAGATAAATAGAGATAAACAAGACCCGCGTCTTCCAACTTTTACCAGTCTGTTTAAAAAAGAACGGAGTATTTTAATGGATGTATTTTTTATGTGTATTTAATTTGTTTCTTTTTCCTTTCTTCCTTTATTTCCAACCAGAAAAAACTTCAAATAAGAATAAAGCGTAATATTAAAAGATTCTATTTGTCTTTAGTTTCCATACCATCTTTTCTCGTTTATTCATTGATTTATTATACTATCTCTAAACTATTGGGGTTTGGTATTTTTAGTCCCATTGATTGTTTCTTTTTTCCATACGTTTGAACCAGCCAACCAGCCGAAAAGAACATTGAACGCGAAAAAGCAGCAATATCGCGAATGATGATCCATGCAGGCGACCAATACTCGTATGCGTTAAGCTCCCAGCCACAACAGCAGCAACAGCAACAACAGCAAGTAGCAGCATTGGCAGCCACATCTGCACCGCTGCAAAATCAAGTTGCAGCAGGAGGGGTTGTAGGCGGATCACCGATCGGATACACGCAGAGTCCATACGCGGGCATGCAAGCAGCAGACCACAGTAGCAACAGCGCGCTGTTTGCTGCCGGCGGCGGCGGCGGAACATCACAGCATCAACAGCCGATGCAACAACAGCGGTCGCCGATAGCAGCAGGCACAACAGCGCTGGGAGGAGCAACAAATCTTGGTGGAATGGTGGCTGTCAGCTCGCCAATGCACGCAATGTCAATGGCACCCCCTGTAGCGGTATCGGGCGCACAGCAGATGATGTTTGCCAACATGGGGGCGTTCAACGATGCGGCAACGGCGGCGGCGGCAATGGCGATGGCACAACCGCAGTCGGCTGGATCCGGCAGCTCGCCACAGCTGCAGATGTACCACCAACATCACCAGCACCAGCAGCACCAGGCTGCGGATATCCCGTTGCAGCAGCAGCTCCAGCAGCAGCAGCAGCAGATGGCGGCCATGGCGGGGCTGGACTCGTCGGCGGCGGCCTACAGCGTTGAGGCGGCGGGCAGAACAGCAAACTACACCATCCAGCAGCAGCAGCAGGCTCCCAGGCTTCCGCCACAGCCGATTCCTGCGCATCCACCAGGCGCGGCAGCAGCAGCATCGGCGGCAGCAACTGCCACCGCAGTTAGCGATGATGGCGGCGGCGGCAATGGTGGGCAGCCGGTGCTAGTCAATGCCAAACAGTTCCACCGCATCATGCGACGCAGAGAGGCGCGCGCGCGGTTGGCGGCCGAGCACAAGCTGCACGCCAAGCGCAAGCCGTATCTGCACGAATCGCGGCACCGGCACGCTATGCGGAGGCCGCGCGGGCCTGGCGGCCGATTCCTGACGGCGGCGGAGATTGCTGAGCTGGAGAGAAAGGGCGAGCTGCCGCCTTCTTCTTCCGCTGCGCCTGCGCAGACTTCTTCCTCCAAGAAGAAGAAGCAGTCGGCTGCCGCAAAGAGGAAAAGCAGCAGCGCCTCAGAGTCTAGCAACACCTCGTCAAGACAGTAGATAGCATTCAGCCCAGCCCATAGAGTGTACGCCACTTTGCTGCTTGTTGAACAAAAAAAACCGATCCTGGACGGTCTGTATATTTAGCCGTTCTTTTTGCTCGGCAATTCGTCTTCTTTTTATCTTCTTTCGTTTTCTTATTTCTTATCTGTTTTTTCTCTATATTTCATTCCTAAATAGAACGCGTCTCTTTTTCCACTCTTTATTTTTATTCTACTTCTTCGTGCGGCACCACTCGACGTTGCC
>JANBUF010000024.1:0-15534 GCA_027579215.1 Coemansia sp. BCRC 34490 | reverse complement strand
TTATGACATACTTTGAAAGCTGAACAATCATATTTGCTAATTCTATTAACAACTGCAAAATGTAATATGATATCCACATGAAAACTCAAATGACCAGCCATGGAATTTATTGGGCAATTCTGAATAGCTTTATTTGGTTTGAATTCCAGATACATTTCTTATTATCAAAATGTTGACTGTTCTGCTTGTATTTCGTCATAGATGAAACATCAAATTATGCCACTTGTGATGATGCTACTTATTCCACATAATTTAAATTCTGATTACACATAATCCTTTAATAATAGTCAGCAGGAAATGCGTGCTCTTATTATGAGGCTAGCAGTATATTTCCTTTTCTTTTTAATATAGTTTCGTGTCTTAATTGCTACTACCACTCTGTTCTTAACATTTGTCCTACTCTATAATGTCTGATGGTTACTTTAATTCTCTACAATTTAATGATGATTACCTATTTAAATTTAATTTTTAGAAATTAAAAAGATAATTATTTACAGCATTGTCACTTTTAGTCCTATAGGTGACCATTACTCTCGCATGCACTATTGGGACATTTATTCAATTTAGTCTTGTTTGGTTCACGATGAGGTTCACTAGCTTGATGAGTGCAACCAATACTTACTCTTTCGTTACAAAATTTGCATTCATCGTAGCATCTGTCATATATAGTTGGCATTCTTTTAAAAGTAATAATCTACTGATTTATGTGTGTTATCTTATTAAATCAAAATGGTAGTGAGGAATGATATACCTTTTCAAAAAATAAGGTTGGCAAGGAAATATTGATGTTTATATAGTCGTGAATTGAACTAGAACAATGAGAGGCCACTTTTGCAAGAAGTGAATAAAAATATAATACTAGCTGACATCATTAATATTGTATAAAAAGTTTAAATAATTTATTACAGATTAGGAAATACATCAAGGATAAACAAGCAGTTCTAATTAAAAAAATAAAGTCAGACATTTAATTAAAAATCAATATCTCGTTAGGCTATAATTGGCAGGCTACAGGATGTCGCAAGATAACTCAAGCAAGAAAGTGTAAACTAAACTGTTATGTAAGGATTCAGCACAGATAAAAAGGTTGTGTTTTAAAGTTGTAACGTTCCTTCGGCATACTTTGACGAAGAATGGCTGCATTTTTAGCATTTCTCACAATATAATTATCATCTATTATTGCGTTTCCCTATGCTGTAGCTTCAAACCCCAAATCTTCACTACAAATTATAAGTAGCAAAAGAAGGCTACTGACTTATTTTGCTTTTTTAATCAGATAATATCCAGAAAGAACCGATTCACCCGCTTCAGGGTTGCGCGTGACGGATTTGCACGTGGACGCGACGTCACAATCCAAAGCAGTCTGTTCTGGATGTCTTCTTTTGAGAATGGCAATTCTACTGTGGATATGGCAATTTTATTGCTTTCCTCGGCAGATGATAGGGTTAGCAGCCTTTTGTTGTTGTCGAAAAAGCGCGTCAGGATTGCAAGCGCTATACCCACAGATCTGTCGACCCCCTGGCTGCAGTGCACCAGAATGCGCTTTGGACACGAGGACTCCTTGAGCAACAGTGGCTCCACAAAGGACAGCGCCCGCGGAATCTGCCTAGAGAGCTCTGCTTGTCCACGCTTTCCTTCCGGAATCGGCAAGTAAATATACTGGGAATCAGCCAATCCCTTCTCCCCCTTTTCGCTCCTTTTCCGCCCCGCTGCGTGCTCTTCAAACTCGGGCGCACCACAATTGATAACGGCATCAAAGTGCGTCCAGCACTCGGGCGGTCTGCCGCTAGCACGGTTTCCCACCGCCAACTGTGTGCCAGCAATGAACTGGAAGCAATCGCTGTTGCTGCCACTTCCATACTCGTCCAGAGAAGCAGGGCTGCTATTGGTGGCCACAATTCTGCGCACTGCATCCTCGCAAGCGTCCGATGATGACAGTGACATGGCACTGTTGCTTCTGCCGCTTTCAAGAAGCAGGAGGTCCGTGCGGTGCCTCCAGAACAGCTGTGGAGTCAGGCCTAGGGCCCACGCTTCCTGGTCATCAGCCGCCCCCTGCACATATCTAAACGGCAATCCAGACAACGACCCGCCGCCCATCTCATTTCCTTCAGCAGAACACAGCGACGCACTGAGGCAGACAACAGGTGTGAATGACGCATCTGAAAAGTCTGGCGGGAACACCAATCGATGGTCTCTGGTGATCCATATAGGCCGCAACGGCTTGAGTAGCTTGGCAGCTATGGTGGATACGTCAATGTCAGAAGCAGCCAGCTTGTCTGCAAATCCGTCAAGCAGAGCATCGACCTGCGTGCGCTCTGAATCTGAAACAACGGTAGGAGGCATGTGTACACGGGTGTCCCAGATCGCTAGTCGCGCATCGTCCTTTGAATCACTAGCACCACTGTCGCCGGTCCCGACTATTGCTCTGTGGATTGCACGGTTCCATACGGCACACCAGATCGGAATGGTCCGCGAAAACGAGTCTGGCATCGATTTCCCCTTCCTTGTGGAATCGACAATAATGCACCCACCGCTCTCTGCAAAACTGTCGCCCATGAGCAGATGCGTGTTTGCTCTGCGCAGACTGAACACCCAGCTTCCATTGTGCCCATCGGTCGATTTGAAATATACTGATTGTTGATGGGATATTGCTGGATCCACGTACCATGTCCCGCACCGCTCGTTGGCAAACACTGGATATTGCGGCAATAGTTGCTGCGTCACATGCTGTACAAACTCGGCATCGTTATCAATTGACCTTAGCCGGTTGTACAAGTTCCGTGTCTCGTTTCGCAACTGCCGATCTATGCGGCTTTTGCTTTCGCTCATTGCTTCTATAGGTAGAGCCATCTTTCTCTCCAGAGACAGTTGTCTGTGCCCCTTTTGTCTTTCGTACTCGCTTGTTAAAAACGACGTAGATTAAAGATATGTTATATAAATTTAGTAATTACAGGAGCAGCTCAGTGGCAGCCGCGTCTTTCCCTATGCATGCTTTCTCACGCAAATCCATGTCAGGCAATGCAAATTTTATGGGGTGTAAAAGTGTGCCAAAAGGATAAAGATAAAAACACGCCTCTCTGGCTCATAAAAATGCTAAACCCAGATCGGTTTCCCTTTTTAAAGCTCCTTGTAGTCAGCATCCCGTGCCTCTCTTTTGTGTCGGCGCCCAGATCCTTTGGGCCTACTGCCTTCCCGACCAGCCGCAGCAGAGGTGTCGATTTTCGTCTCAACAATCTGGCCAGACGGCCCCAGCCGCGTGTAGATACTCACCGCATCCAACTCCAAGCGCGCGGATCCAAACTTGGCAGAAGCCGCAACAAAGAGCTCCGATCTCCGCCCATTGATCACCACCGGAAACACCGCCTTGATCCGCCCAGCCAACCCAGCCAGCATCTGCGGTGTCCCTTCCTCCTCAATCGTCTGCATATCCACTGCACTGCCCAACTCAATCGCCTTCTCGTAATCGTCGTCTGCAACGCTGTCTGGAATCATCTCCAATACCAGGGAATCGCCATTGACACACGATGCAAGCAAACACGCCTGCGCCTCCTTTCTGATGTCCTCCACTAGTTCCAGCTGCATCGAACCCCCCATCCCGCCACTTGTTGCCCAATTCACCGCTTGTCTCCACATGCGCCAAAGACTCACCAGTTTATACGCACCGTACGCTAGTCCGCCAATTACCACAAACCGCAGCACAGGCCAGGCTATAATTATGAGCGCTGTGCTTCCTGCCATATATATCGCTGGCCGTGCCCATACCGGCACAATCGACCACAAATTGTTGTTCTGTTGCCTTCTGCCTCCTCCAGTCATGTACCACCGGACATTTCCCGCCCTCATTAGCGGAGACAACGACGGCAATGATAGCAATAATAGAGGGCGTGTTCTGCTGCGGAGGCTGCTGTGTGTTGTTGAATGCCACAAAGAACAGTGTACCGAAGCTGTGGCTGTGAGCAATGCTGCCTGTGGTAGCTTGTGCCGCGCACCCAGCCGTGTCAGGCTGTTTCTAAATGGCAGAGCAAGCATGGGTAATTCAATGGATTTGTGGTTTTGAACAACGAAAAAGAGAAAAGATTTGGAGATTCGGAAAAGACAGAGCAAAACAATGATTGATGCTATCGCCTTCTGCGGCATCATGAAGAAAGAAAAAGGCGTCAGACTGGAACCGCTAATCGTAAATCCCAAGAAAAGCAAACATCACAACCACACAGCGCGGATTAGGCGGATTAGATTAGAAGCATCAGCACCAGGCAATGCAGGTTGAGTGATGTCACACGCATACATAATCAGCCAAACAAACATACAAACAAAACAAGGCAGAAGAGGCAGGCAAGCTTGCGTGCAAATGATTCAGCGCAGTGCACGTGCCACCCGCTGTTCACTCTTCCTGCTTGGTCAGAAACCAAAGAAAAGAAAGAAAAAGCACAAGCAACACACATGCACTCTTTTGTTGCCTCCGTCGTCTTTCACTTCTTTCCTTCTTCCTTTCTTGCTTTCCAAGTCACACACAATATTAATTATATTAATACTGTTCAAGTATCTCCCACTCCCTCCCCCGCTTTCTTTGCCGTCTACTGGTTTACATATTATTACATTACAGACTTTCCTTACAACACCAACTTTACCAGCAACAAACCACTATATTATTTATTCACTATACCATCATACTCTGGGTACCCGTCCTGACAATAACACTGTACCAACAACACCAGGAATACTCTCTTTTTCCTCTCTTTTGACAACGATGGACAGCAGCCTAGTTGACCAGCAGCAGCAGCAGCAGCAGCAGCAGCAGCAGCAGCCAAAGCCCGACCACTTGGCGCAGGACCGCATTGATCTGATGGAAAAGAAGATTGAGCGCCGTCCCACACGCGAAGAGCTGGAGGATCACAATGTTCTGAAGAAAACCAACGTTGCGCCAGCGCTGCAGGCAAAAGAGCAGGAGCTGGAGCGCAGCCGTCTTGAAGACAGGCTAGAGCATATGCTGGAGAGAAGACCGACGCGCGAGGAGCTGGAGGACCACAATGTGCTGAAGAAGACTAATGTTGCGCCCGCTCTCCAGGCGAAGGAGCTGGAGCTGGAGCGCAGTCTGCTTGAAGACAAGCTTGAGCATATGCTGGAAAGGCGTCCAACTGCCGATAAGCTCCTGGAGCAGCATATTCTGACTCCTGGCGATTGTTGAGTCTCGATGGCTGAATGAATAAACAGCACCAAGCTGCCAGGAGAGAACTACTTCCTCTCTCTTTCTTTCTTTATTTCTCTCATATATCTCTTTTTTTCTTCTTTAGTCTTTCTTTTCATCATCACTATGCAATAAACCAAACCTCCTAAATGAACGGAACGGCTCCTTCCTCTTGGCTTCTCTACCGCACACGCTGAGGATCCCACAACTGTCGCGAATCCTATTATTGGCTCGTGCTGTGCGGATTGGATTGCTAAGCATAGATTCAAGAACCACAAACTGGTGACGATGATTTAGCCATCTTTTTTTTGTTTATATTTCAGCTACTCGCTTGTCAGCACAATCCCGCTCCTCGCATGGACTCTGATACGCTTGGCAGCCGCATTGCTTCCTGTGTGATAGACCAGTACAATGCGCTGCCCAAGACTGGGAAACCAACAGCAAAAACTGTTCCTTTGTCCTTGCTGCCAACCTCTTCCACTGGCGTTAGCACCAGCGTTCGCAAACAAAAGCACGAATGGACTGTTCTCGCCGGATTCGTCATTCACGACACAACCAACCCCACCACGACCTCAGACAAAAAGTCACAGCAATCCCAGAAAGACGAAACAAAAGAAGCTGGTGAATTCCAGTGCGTGGCTCTTGGAACGGGTCTCAAATGCCAGCATCGCAATCAGCTGAGCAGGTTTGGTGACTCGCTTCATGACTGCCACGCAGAAGTCATAGCGCGACGTGCGCTTCTCGTGTTCTTTATCCAGCAGTTGCACCAGCTTATTCTTTCGCAAAGCAAAGACGGTTGCAACAGCGTATTTGAAAAAGCATCAACCGGTGACAGCAACCAGCGCTTTGCACTCCGCCCCTGCTTGCGCCTATATCTGTACACATCGCAATGTCCTTGCGGAAGCGCTTCTCCCAATACCGAACCAGACACAGATGCAGATTCAGGAGGCGGTGCCGCCGCATCAGCACTGGCACCAGCTCCAAAGCGACGAAAGACAAACCCGAACGACTGCTCTGAGATAAGCGGATCGGTGCAGCTGAAGCCAGGACGCGCCGACTCGATTCCTACGCTGTCAATGTCATGCAGCGATAAGATTGCCCGTTGGAACGCTCTGGGCGTGCAGGGAGGACTCTTGTCAAACATACTGGAACCGGTGCACATGGCTGGCATTGTTGTGGGCGATTTGTTCAACCACGACCTTATCGACCATGCTCTAAACCAAAGAATTACTGCCTCGGTTGGCGCCGGCAAAAGGCAATGTGAGATACTTTGTACATCGGAACCATTTGAGCGGTCGCAGTCCGAGATGCTGAAAAGATACGAACCGGATGACATAATTACAGCCGATGCCTCGGTTTACTGGTACGCTGGGGCAAAATCGTCGGTAGCGCTGGTGAATGGGAGCAAGCAGGGCGCAAAGGTGGTCAAGGCAAAGCTGGCAACCGCGTGCCAACCGCCAAAGCAGCGCTCGGAGATATGCAAGCTGTCGTTGTTTGCCATGTATCGCACTACATTGGCTCAGTATACCAGAAGCGATGATCTGGAGGACACACAAATCACATACAGACAGGCCAAGGCCCGCGCATCAGATTACCAAAAACCCAAGGCAGAGCTCTTGTCAACCGACGATTTTTCAGGCTGGGTAAAGTGCCCACCCATCTACGAGTCATTCACTGCCGACGGTATTAGCATCCATTTGAATCCTTCTGAATAACAAGCAGAACTCTAAGGAAAGAGAAGTATTGAATTTTTGAACTAAAGTCTAATCTTTGGTCTTGCCAAATCCAAATGCCCTGCGCATTTTTGCGCCTACAGACAATCGCTTTGGCTCAAGGTCCGTCTTCTCGCTACCACCATCCAACGTATCGTTTTCAGAATGTGAATTGCCGTCTTCACCATTTCCTTTACGCACTAACTTTTTAACACGAGCAAACCTGATCTTCTTTTCGCCAGAAGCTTCATCGGGCTCGTTTATCAGCCGATCAACCTGATCAACAGCCTCCTGGTCCTTGGCATCGTCTACACCAAGCTTCTTGCGCATCCAAAATCCACCGAGTTTATCCTTTGCCTTTGCGCGCATCAACTGCGAAAACTCGTCAATGGACGAAATCCCCTTCTTGGTCTGCAAATAGTAACTGCCTGCTGCTGCTGTCATTCCCACAAACGCAAAGGCGTAGAGTGTGCCGATTCCAAACGCCCGGAGTGCCCAGTTGACTTGTCTGCGCTGGATGCTCTCCCCCTCTGCTACTGCTTGCCGATGCGCACGCCGGTGTCCGACCATTATAGCTGCAAGTAGCGATGCTCCAAATCCAATCCCTGCCACTGATAGAAACGCCCTTTTCTCGCGCTCCTGCCGCTCCCTTTCTACACGAGTACGTGGTCCGTCCGGCATTCTTATTGCTTGTTTTGATATCAAATAATTTTATTTTGTACAGGGAATATGTCAATTACAACCGATATTGTCTAATATGAAATGTGGCATGATTTATACCGTTTCAGCGATGTGGAAAAACGGAAGCTACACTTTGTGGATAAAGAATATTATGGTAATTGGCTGGTGCTTTCATCCAATCGAAATAATCAAAATTCATAGCTTCACTCAACTATCACTTTCTCTCACCTTTCACACATCATTTATTCTCCACCGCATCAAAACCGAAAGGTTTTTTGATATAATTTTGAGATACATGTGAATGAGAATTAGTAAACTGGCAAATGTTCTGCTGTTAGCAGTGTATTCAGTTCAATGTGCTGTAAATTGATTGCAGATTCCGTGCTATGCTCTGGAAAGATTATAACGTTTCTGCACACTCGTTATATTGCGGCTGTGCAATGAAATCAGATCCATTATTCACTACAAGGCGCAGTGTGACTTTTGGTACAATAGCTACATGTATTTCTTTGTGTAAAAAGTAAATGTGTATTAACAAAGAATATAAAAAACCCTTTTAGCAATTTCCAGAATGTAAACGTTTTTCTGTTATGGACACCCTGAAACTAATGCAGAAATTATTGCATTGATAGACATAAAGAAAAAACATTATGAAAACAAAGTAATGAGCTGATAAGGAGATAAAATTGAGAATTTCTGGAAAGATAACTTTCTCACAAAACAAAAACCGCTTTTTGAATTTGCGTTTTCTATAATTTCTATTTTATTAAACTTTTTTATTTCTATCACTCTTTACAATCTATAATATTTAAAAATGTACTATTACGCTATTCTTTTGCTTATGCTTGGAGCTATAGCGTCTAATGTTTATGGTCTTGCCGTGCGAGATACTACTTCTGATATATCAACTACCAAGGGTGGCGTACTTGTCAAAAATGGAATACAGACCTCGTGCGAGCTTGGCGTTATTGACAGCACAGCCGCTTTTGTAGCAGCCCCTTGTCTAGACTTTGTAGGAGACAAAATCAGCTACAGTACCACATATGAGGTCTACTTGGATGCAGGAATCAACAACACACCTGCCAAATATAAAGTTGATTCTATAACGGTGCATCCAGATTACAATTCTACATATTATTTCAACCCAATAGCAGTTCTCCAATTCAACAGTGCCAGTACCGAGAGCTGGTCTAACCCAATTGCTATTGATCAATTTAACGGCTGGGGTGATATTCTCTTTATTAGACGTGGTATGACCAATATAAACACGATGGACTGGAGCACACCTAAAAAAATCTTCAACCAGTATCCTAATAATAACGCGTGTAGCTTTGCCACTTATGTTATGAATACAAATCCATATGATCTATTGTGTTTAGGCATAAATGCCTTGTCTACAAACAACTTTTTATCACGCTGCACAATTCCCTACGGCTCAGTAAGCGTTTACATAAACAAGAAACTCTACGTTGCAGGGATTAACGCATACACTATTTCGACCAAATCTCTTAACACGTGCTCAATGAGTACTGGCTTAAACAACTATTACGTGTTGTTTTCCAACTATATTGCATTTGCAAACAAAGTGCTTGGTCGTGATATTAGCTACTATTCTTACAGCAAAGACATTACTCCTCAGAATAACGCAAACTACAGTGTGGATTATCATTTTAATGGGACGTCGTCAAAATACCAACTTCAAGGTGGGGATTTTATAAATAACCAAAATGATCAATCGCAAGCTGAAGACATTTCAGCTACCGATGCGTTGTCTGGGGAGGATCAAAGCATGTTTGACACATATGCAACCATCTCAAGTTCTAGTATTGATCTAAATGGATCCAGCAGTAGCAGCATTGCCGATATTAGCGAGCTATTGGAAACACAATCAGACACGTCTAATGACATTGATAACAGCAACGACAACAACCATAAAGTTGACACAACTAAAAAATTGATTATTGGAATTGTGTGCGGAGTTCTTGGTAATAGTTTATTGACGGCAATATTGATATATGCATACAAAAGATGGAAGAGATTCCGTAGAAACATATACAGAAACTTTAACGTGGGAAGTAATACACATTCTCTTTTTATTCTTGACTCTGGAACTACTCGTCCGCCATCATCTGTTTATTTACCAACTAGTCCAACATCTGGTCCAAATATAAAGGGTATTTCAAAGTAATAATAACAATTGTCATAGAAAAATACTTTTCAACAAGTTTTTGTTTGTTCTTATTACTACTGTATATATTGCATTTGTGATTTAAAACTTTGCTTTGTAATACTCGCAAAATTAGTAAAAAAAACTCTTTTATATCTTAAAACTATTTCAAGAGACATTATCTGGGTCATCTATAAAACCAACACATCTCAAAGATTTAATAATGCTGTATACGAATTCGTTACATTCTTTGTATAGCTTGCGAGTATTTCTGTTTTTTATGTTAAATCCGTACATAAATGTAACAAGCTTGCAATCAATTAGATTGAAAGTGCTTTTGCTGTCAAGTTCTGGGAGTTTATATGTTTTGTCGTAATGAGATAAGACTATAACCTCAGATGTGCGAAGCCACACAAGTCTAGGCAGCTTGGGCACAATTAACCTAAGCACATTTGCTAAAGAAATTGGCGTGTTTATTAAAAGGCGAGTTACTTGTGGCCAGTTAATACTTTGCATGCTAGTAGTTGAAAGGTCGTAATGAATATAAGCATGTGCACTGTTTCCAATTGCCCCATTAATTTGATGTAAATCATTAACCATACTAACATTGTCAATAGTATTACCATTTTTGCTGCTGTTGTAATATTTTGTAAACAGACTTTGTGTTGCAGCAGATATACAAAAATCATAGAACACAAAGCGCGAATGATTAAAATGCAACAGTGTAAATGTTTTTAAAACTGTTGTTGTAGGCAGAGCCGCAATAAGCGAGCATATAAATGGGCACATGTAAGTGTGCAAGTACTCAAGTCTAGGCATTTCAAGTCTAAAAGCAAATCTGTTACTCGGACCTGCTAGTACCGTACTGTTGCCATTTGCATTTGCAACGCTAATCAATTTTGATGGTACGCTAATAAATGCGTAAACCAGAGCAGGAAATTTTAAAACACATGTATCTTCGTTGTCACTCTGCTGAGAAAACATGCGCCAATCAAACGTCTGGTCAATACCTATAAGCGTTAATTTTGTAAGACAAGATGTGTGAATTGTCAAAGGCAAAGGAAAACCAGGATAATTCCAAATGTGTATGTGGCTAAGTGCCCCTGTTAGACTTATGTTTAAATCAAGTGGCAAAGAATTGGCTTCCAGTTTTTTTATTTGAGGAGCATAATGTCTCACTAAAGCCATTTGAAAGGCTATAGCATTGCCTTCCTCTGCTCTATAATCACAATTTAACGATGTTATGTTTGGAAGTAAACTAGCAAATTTGAATGCAATTTCCTCAATCTCTGGGGCAATTTGTAGCTCATTATCTGGATTGTCAGCATCTGTAATGAAATGCCTGAACCATATATGCAAACTTGATACTTGACTAAGAATATTTGTGTATTGTAACAATTTTTCTAAACCTTCCTGCATATGTTCTACTAGATTAGTGATTTCATTATACAAAATACACAGGTTGAGCGTACGTGGATAATCTTTTTGCTGTTTTGATAGTAGATCCAGGTTAGTACGGGTTGTTTCACCGTGGTCTACAAAAATTCCTTTGTAGGCTATAGGCTGGAAAGCTACTCGCCATTTGTGGCAAACAGATAATATTTTGAGCCAATTAGTCCATGTGTCAACTTGACTCTGCTTATCTTTACCAACTTGTCTAATAATTTTTAAAAGAATATCGTATGGCAAACTGTTAATATGCATATTTGCGAACTTGTATGAAGAATATTGCAAAATAAATAGAAATATTACTTTATACGAAAGTGCAGTATGAAATTAAGACAAAAAGAAAAAGTGAGAAATGAAAGAATTAAAAAAATTGAATGTTCAATGTGAATAAAGTCTCTCCTTTACACAATAATTGGTGATTCGAGCATGTGAGCAAACGTAGCACACTCTTTTCTTTCTGTTCTACTTTATACTATTTTTATATTAAAACTAGATTGATCTAATGCATAAAGAAATAAGAAAAATGAATTATACAGTCGGTATCTGCTTAGGAAGAATTAGAAAGAGCAATGTATCTCAAAGACGGGATTATTTTATACATAAATTCGTTAATCTCCTTGCTTAATTCCTTTGTTAGCTTAGTGTCTTCACCAGAACCATACTCAAACGACTTGAGCTTGCAGTCAATTGGAGTAAAATCCAATTCATCCTGTAATTCGGGAATCACAACACTGCCATCTTCCAAGGTCTCTGTTTTTATGCTATAGACACTCAGCGAGTCAAGATCCGCCAGGTTTGACCTTGCCAGTAAAAGTAAATCTGTCAATGATACAGTTGAATCAATGTTTAGGTTAGTTACTTGTGGCCAGGAAATGCTTTGGTAATCGTCTGAAGATAGTTCGCGTCCAATGCGTACATGTGTTCCAGACTCGGATATTCCACTTATATTTTGTAGGTCGTTTAATAACTCAATCTCATCAACTGTGCCATCCGACTCATCATCATCATAATACTTTTCAAACACTCGCTTTGCTGACATTGACATGCAAAAGTCGTAAAATTCAATTCTAGTATTATCATCCGACACCAATGTAAGTTTTTTAATCTTTTGGTGAATGGGAATTGCAGCAATAAAGGAGCAAGTAAACAAGCAAAGATCCATTTCTAGATACTTTAGTTGTGGTACTTTCAACAGATACTCGAAACTGTTTGTTGGGCCAATAGTTGCTAGGAAAACTTCGCCATTTTCCTCATCCTCTATCTCTTCCTGTTCCGCCTGTACACCAATCTGCAGATATTCTAGAGCAGGAAATTCAAGAGTGTCAGAGTTGTCTGTTTTGTTTTCAGAAAAGATACTCCAGTCAAATGACTCGTCAACATATGCTAGTTCTAGTCTTGTCAGATGTGATACGTTGATTTTTGCATCTGAATTAAAATCTGGAAACCACCAAAGACTTAAAGTGGACAGTGGGTTGGTAAATCCTATTTCGGAATCTAATGCTGCTGCATCCATTTCTACTCTTTCAAGCTGGGGTGCATACTCGTTAACCAAAGCGGTTTCAAGTGCCAGTCCATTGGCGTTGACAGTGTTAATGTGGCATAGTAGGGTCGACACATTAGGTAAAATGTTTTTAAGCTGTTTACACATTTCTATCAGACTGCCATAGTTAAATGGATTCTCACTATCACTATCCGAAAACTGAACATGCACGTAAAAGTATGAAATATTAAAAAGCAGTTCTTTTTTCTCTTGTAACTTGTTTAAAACTGATTGCAACCCATCTACAGTGCTTCCATTTTTGCAATGAACCCATATATTGGCCTCGCGTGAATATTTTGTCATCTTGTCTGACATCAGGTCCAGGTTTGACCTAATTTTCTCAATATAGTCAACAGAAACTGTTTTATAAACCATTGGCAAGCATATTTGACGCCATCTACGACAAACAGCTAATAAAGAAAGTCTGCTTTCCCAATAGCTAGTTCTAAAATGCCTTTCCTCGCAAATAGGCTTGAGAACACTAATGAGCACCTCGGGTGGCAAGTCGTTGATATTCATATTTTCAAAAAATTGAAAAAGTTTAAAATGGAAAAGTGGAAAATATAAAACAAGAAGAATTGAAGGAATAGAAAGAATTCAAAGATAAATGAAATTGAATGAACTGGGATGAAGAATGGGAAACGGTGGCAATTTATTAGATTTTCAAAATTGATACAAGAAATGCATAAAACACATTGTAAAAAGAGATTCTGGATAATGAGTATATCATCATCGACACAAAGACAAAAAGCTACATTACAAAGAAAATTTTTATTTCCAACTTCAATGTAAAAAATTTATTACAGTCATGAGAACAACAGCTATTATTAGTTTTAAATTGAATAAAAAGATATCTTTCTAATGTCAAAAATTAAAACTTCCATCCGTGCTTTTTAGTGCAAAATACACAGTACTTTAGAGATTTGATGGTATTAAACATGTATACAGAGAAATCATTGCTCAAATCCTGCAGAATGTTGCTCTGAATGTTAAAGCCATACTCTATCGATTTAATTTTGCAAAAGTTGGGGTTAGACAGAGATGGGAACTGCTGCTCTGGAACAACAAGCGAGCCATTATCCTGCTCCTTTACTTTTATATTCACGGCCTTCAATGACACTAAATTTGGAACTGCATAGTTAATAAGATTCATTAGATTTTCGACAGATATTAGTGAATGGATATATAGACTGGTAACTTGTGGCCAGTTAATATTTTTAATTATATCCTCAATGGGTCCATCAATGCGTGCTGACGTGTTACGCAGAGGCAATCTATCAATAGCTTGTAGATCATTAAAAAGCATAACATCATTTACTCTGCCGTTTGTTGCATACTTGTTGTAGTACTCTATAAATACGTTTTTAGATGCGTTCAAGTCAAAGTCAAAGAAATTCATATTGATTCCATTTAACGTTATAATTTCTAGCATAGCTAGTGGCTTGGACATACGAATAGAGGCGAGGAAAGAACAAGAGAAAGGGCACATCCTTATTCTTAGTGCATAAAGTCTGGGAGCTTCGAAAATAAAGGCAAAGTTGTTTCTAGGCACAGAGGATTCATTTTCCTCATCTTCATCTTCATCTACATCTTCTTCATTGTCATTGTTGTTCTCATTGTCGATGATGATGATGTTGTTGTCGTTATTGACCTCGCCATCTTGCTCGTAAACATGATTGCTAATTTCATTTTCATTCATATCATCTGATTGGTTGCCAATATCTTCAGGCATAAACCACACATCAACAAACAGATACTCAAGAGCTGGGAAGCTCAAGGTATGAGAGTTGCTACCAGTGCTAGATGTAAATATTCTCCAATCAAATGTCCCATCAATACCTGAGAGCTCCAGCGTCGTCAAAGAGGTGGTATTAACCCTAGTAGTCACAACAGAGTCTGGATAACTCCAGATACTTAGTGCAGATAGAGAATTACTAAACTTTACAGAAGAGTTCAAAGCCAACGAGCTTGCTTCCATTTTTTGAACTTGTGGGGCAAATTGCTTAACCAGAGCGGTCTCAAGTGCCAAACCAGTTTCATCAGCAATATTGATGTGACTTAGATAAGTTTTTATATTAGGCAGCAGTATTTGCAGGTTACTAGCTATTTTGGACAGGTGCTTAGAATCTGGAACAGTCTCTTCTTCATTCTCATCTTCATCTTCATCTTCATCATCATCTACTCTAATATCTGCAAAATTAGCCTGAATGTAAAGATAATTGACATTGGAAAGAATGTTTTTGTATGTTTGAATCTTTTCTAGCACAAGCTCCAGACAAGGAATAGGACCATTGTTGTTAAAGCTTATCCAGATGTTGAGAGCACGAGGGATATCTACCATTTTATCAGTGACTAGATCTGCATTTGTAAAGACGTTGCCCGCGTACTCAATAGATATAGTTTTGTAAACCAATGGCAAGGCTATACGACGCCATATCTGACAGACAGCTAACAGGTTGAGACGATTTACCCAATGCTTTGCTCTATAGTGCTCCTCCTCGCAAATCGGGCGAAGAATGGGAAGAAGGATGTCATACGGTAGACTGTTTATATGCATGTTGGCGCGTTAATAGAAATAAAGAACAAATAAGAACAAATAATTTACGATATGCAGTGAACAAGATAAAAATAAAAAATAAAAAAGGAAAGAGCAAAAGAATAATACAGAAAAGAAGGTGGAGTGACAAAATGTATTATAATTAAACGTGGATGGCTACATTATGAAAAGAAAAATATAAAGCACAATGAAAATAGCTAATCTGCAGCTTGCTTTATGCCTTTTGGGCATGAGCAAGAAAAT
>JANBUF010000023.1:0-16039 GCA_027579215.1 Coemansia sp. BCRC 34490 | reverse complement strand
GATGCGGATTGAGGGCACTGAGTTTATAGAGGCTCTTCGCGTGTTTGGGCTAGTCATTGGCGCAGCCGAAAAGTCGTTTGTTTGGCCCCAGATCTCGCGCAACGTTGGCTGTACTCCAGAAGACTTTGTCACACGCATCATGGGATGTCCGTCGTTTCGGCGCCGATTTGAAATCGCTGCCGATGACACGTCTTCAAAGGATCAGCTAGATGACACAGTCATAGCTGCACGTGACCGCCAGCTGCGGCCTGTTTTGGAGTGGATCACGCCGTTCATCGAGTCTCTGCACCTGCCCAAGGACTCTGTCGCGATTGTAGCTATTCTGAAGGAGCTGCTTTTCAAAATTCGGCCTGATGAGCGCGTGTCGCAAGTGAATGCTGCTATTGCCACGCATACAGCAATGGCCATAATTACGCACTGCCTCAAACTGCCCACTGCAGATCGCTACATGCCAGATGGAAAGCATTTGCTTGGCGAGTTCCTTCTTGCAAACTACCATGTAATATCTGACATTGCACAAGGTCGCGATGCGCTTTCACAGAGCGAAATGCTCATTTCTGGTGCCGAGAATCTAACCGAGTTGATGCTTTGTGAGGATCTCGCAAACATGTTCAAATCCTTTTCGGAGTTTAGCGAGACTGCTCAACGCATTCAGGACAACCCCGATCTTTTTGCTGAGTTTGATGCGAAGGACAGGGAACCGATTCCCATATTACTCCATCTTCCCAGTGTATGGGAGTGCGTGCTCACGGATCCCCAGAACACGAATGTCGTACGCAAATCCGTATATGCCACCTCGTATATCCTGCTGTTTGATCCTCTTCCTGGCAGTCTTCTTAATTATCTTCCTCAGCAGTGGCGTGATGTCTACAAATCCTTTGAGCGGAAAAGGGCCACGCTTGCAAGCCTGTTGAAGAACGTGTTGCTGCTGCTTGCGACCAGTCTTGCGGATGTCGACCCTGCTGCGCGATACGAGTTTGAGCAGGAAATCATGCCTTCGCTGCTACGTCTGCTTGTTTCTCCATGGACTGACATACACCCGATCGTTCTCCAGATTTTGCGCGTCACGCCGCTTGACTTAAACGAAAACATTGCTGAAGGATTACAGCACAGTAGCAAAAGTGCCAACATGGCTTTGTCTACCAAGCGACAAGGGGGATTAAGCGACAGCGAGCGCGATCTCGTGTGCAATGGGCTGTTTGAAAGCCACCAGTACCACTTTATCCGGTCGCTTACAGACATTGTCAATGACTGCAGGGTGCTTGTAAGCTGCAATCGTCCAGCATACACGTGTAGCAGTAACATTGCATTGTACGCGCGGTCGTCTATATCAGCAGTCAGCGATCTGAGCGGCTCAACAGTATCGGAAACCATTGTCAAACTGTTCTTTGCGTTCTGCAGTCTTCTTGGATCGATTCTCAAGACCAACTCTGATAACGAGATGCAGATTCGTTCTCGCAGCGCATATATGGATTCGGTGCTTGATGTTTTTAACGCCGTGTATGATATGCTGAACTCGCTCGAGTTTGCTGGATTCGTGCGCATGGTCATAAAAAGCGCCAAGCTTAATGAGGGCGAGGCTATGGATGCTCTCTCCATGTGCGTGTCGCAGATGATGAACTACCTTGAAAGCGACGATCCGCTTGGTGTTTCTGGCATGATTGTTCGCATGTTTGGGCTAATTGCCAATGGCTTGGCAGCCACCCGAGGAATGTCCATGTTATATTTAAAAGAAACCGTGGACGAGCTGATCATGGGCAAGACCGGGCGTCTGACAACAGAAATGCGCGCCATGCTACGCCAGATCACAGAAAAGCCGGTGTGGGAGGCCAGGTCGAAGACAGTGTCGTTGGCACAGCCTGTTCAAATAATTATTGACGGCGAGGACGTGCTTTCATTAATGGATTCTATGGATCTTTCGGAAATTCTAGACGATTCCCTCGAAATGGAAATAGAAGACAAGGATCCGATCGTTCTTATTGACAAACCCAATTCTGGTTACTGGGCTGAACTGTCAACCAGCAGTCATTTGCCAAGTACTCATGCCAATGCTGAATCTAGCAAAATGGCTGGACAACCAAGGCTTACACAGTTCACTTCGAGCGACGCAAATTACGCCAGGCAAAAAAAGCAGATGTCTATGAGGGACTTTTATTCAAAACAGGCCTTTGGCAAAGATGATAGCCTGACTGCAAGACTGAAGCAAAAGTCAGCAGTACCGCCGAGCACTGCACCAAAAACCAGAAAACCCAACAAGAGCAGTGGTAGTCTATTTGATAATGTACGCAATAGCTACGTTAGCATGCGTCAGGATGCACGATCTGGTGGTACTGGTGCTCAAAAGTTGCCGCCAATTCCTAAGCAGACGGTTAAGGCACCCCGCTCAATGGCCATATCAGGTTATCCCGTAAGCGCTCAAAAGTCTGAGATGCGCTATGATCCTTACGCGCCGTCTGCAGGTGAAGGCAATATGTATATACGCGACGTCTCTGAGGCAGCACTGAGGGAGCTTGAAGATGAGAAGAATGCCAAAATGGAACAGTCTAGGAGCAGGAACGCAGGAAAGGGGTATCCTGTGAGTACCAAGCCCGAAGACAGCGATTCATCTAGTTCAGATGAAGGCGGTGGTGCTGGGCAGCGTCGTTCCGGCCTTGCAGAATTATGCAAGATCCCAAAGCATGTCGATTCTAGGCACCAGCCAAGACTTACAATGAAGATGATGTCGCCGGTTGGTAGAAACATTGGATTTGGCAGTAGATTCGGTGCAACTGGTGGCCAGTTCTATGACCAGGAGTCTCGCGATAGGGCTCATGCGGAGCACATAACGAAGATGAGGTTAACTCCAAACGTCAAGCATCTGTACAAGAGGCTTCTTGGCTGGCGGTATGAGGACTCTGGCGAATTCCCTCCAGATATCAAGCAATCCGATCTGCAAAAGGTGCCAGATACGTTTGTTGACTGCAGCCAGTATCACAGGATATTCGAGCCTGTTCTTTTACTTGAAAGCTGGGCGCAGTTCCAGCGTGCCAAAGAGGAATCCGAGAACAACGATACCGGGGAAGCAACGCTTGAGTCGCGGACTGGACTGGACGATTTCCAAGATATTACATTTAGAATGACGCCAGCGGATGCCGAGATGATTTCGGAATACGATATACTTGTCTTTGCCGAGTCCACATCGCACGAAAAAAGGCTTGCGGGCGGCGGGACATATGGGGTTCAGTCGGAAAACAATGTGCCGCTCAGCAAGCGGCTTACCGATAGACTCACGTTTTTGGCAATGGTGAAAACCCGGGTCTTTGGTCGCAAGGGCGCCGAAGTAGTTGTGCGAGTGTATTTTGGTGGTAGCCGGATTGCATCGATGGTGAACAAGCTGCTGCTTAACTCGTGCTGGGAGTTTTTCAAGCTCTACAGTATTATTCCCGTTCAGCGTGAATATGCAGGGTTACTGTCGTTGGAACACTTGGATGAGTGTCTTGTGCGTGAGATTCTAAGCCCAAAAGAGTCATTACGCCGCCAGAATCTGAGCCACAGCGAGGTCCAGCAGATGATGAATGCCCACGCTCTTAACCAGCCTCAGGCAGAATCTGTTGCTTCTGCAATCAAGCTGGAACGTGGGTTTACGCTTATCCAAGGGCCACCCGGGACGGGTAAAACAAAGACCATCCTTGGTCTAGCTGGTGCGCTTGTGTCTGCTTCAAGAAGGAATGCCGATTCCAACAGCAATGAACGAAATAATTCCGCAGAGCCAGGGCCATTTGCAACCAACAAGCTGCTCATATGTGCACCAAGCAATGCGGCAGTTGACGAGATTGTGAAACGGCTCAAGAGCGGCATCCGCGACAACGCTGGTGAAACGTTTTATCCACGCGTTGTGCGTATTGGGCAGTCAGAGAATATTAGCAGCACGGTGCGTGACACGACTCTTGACTTTTTGATGGACAAGGCGCTCAATTCGTTTGATTCAAAGTTGAACAGCAAGTCAGCCGATGTGACAAAGGGCATGAGCGATCAGCAAAGTGGCTTACTTCTTGACATTGCTGGACAGAACCACCGCGAAGATGGAAAGGCCGTGGCCGCTGCTGCTGGTGCCAAAGAGATGCACCGAACGGCTCAGTTGTCAATCAAATCTCTCCGTGCTCAGCTAGACGAAGCCAATGACGAAATACGGGAGCTGGATGCACAAAGGGCAAAGCTAGACACGAGTGACACAGCCGCTATGCGCGACATGCAGGACAAGTATCAAAAGTCCGGGCTTAAGAAGAAAATGATTACGCAAAAGCTGGTGCTGGAACGTGAGCGTGTGCGTGGAGCTGGTAAGGCGATTGACGAGACAAAGGCCAAGGTCCGTATGCAGATCTTGCAGAAGACCGACATCCTCTGTTGCACGCTGAGCGGTAGTGGTCATGATATGCTGACTTCGCTTAACTGCACATTTGAAACCGTCATTATTGACGAAGCAGCGCAAAGTATCGAGCTCTCATGCTTGATTCCGCTAAAGTACGGGTGCAAGAGATGCATACTTGTTGGTGATCCGAATCAGCTCCCGCCAACTGTTTTCTCTCTTCCTGCGACACAGCATCTTTACAACCAGAGTCTGTTTGTGCGCATACAGAAGAGCGCGCCGCGTGTTGTGAATCTGTTGAGCATTCAGTACCGCATGCATCCGGAAATATCTGCCTTTCCGTCACGTTTGTTCTACGAGGCCCGTTTACGCGACGGTCCTGAGATGGCAGTCAAACAGCGTGCACCGTGGCACAACAGCCCCAATTACCCACCATTCATGTTTTTCAACATTTTCTCTGGTAAGGAACGGTCCGGGGCATCACATTCGGTATTCAATATGGAGGAGGTCATGGCAGCAGTTCAACTTGTCTACAACTTGTGTATGGACTATCCCAATCTCCCATGGAAACAGCGGATTGGTGTGATTACGCCATACAAGCAGCAGCTTCGCAAGCTGGTTGAGTCGTTTATGGCCTATTTTGGCGACATGGCCAAGGAAGCGATCGAGTTCAATACCGTGGATGGATTCCAGGGCCAGGAAAAGGACATTATTATATTTTCGTGCGTCAGGGCAGGCGAAGGAGGTGTTGGGTTTTTGTCGGACAGGCGCAGAATGAATGTTGGTCTTACCCGTGCTCGGAAATCGCTTTTTGTTCTTGGAAATGCAGCACAGCTCAACGTGAGTCCGCTGTGGAAGCAACTCATTGATGATTCTAGGGGCCGTGGGCTGTTGCGAGAAAGTACGTTGCCGCTGTTTGGAAAGTACGTCCAGCGCGGAGTGAGGCTAGAAGGATTGCTAAGAGACGTTAGCCCAGGCGACTCGGGTTTGGTAGCAGATGGCGAAGGCGATCGGTCCGAGTTTATATTGGAAGAGATTGATGATTCCCAGCTAAACAGACCGTGCCCGGATTCACTTGATGCTAAACAGGTGTCAGCACAACCATCCCAGTCCGATGTCCCGATCAATGCTGATGATGATAACCTTGGCGACAAAAGGAAACACCAGCTGGCGGTTTATGACAAGTTCAAATCCTCCGACCAGAAGCCAGGTGATGTTCAAAAGCGCGCACGGCTATCCGAAGAACCTCCAACGATTAATATAAAACCAGTTGCAAACAGCACGGATCAGTCAAGACCACGCTCTGTGTCTGCAGCCCAGAACCCTATTCAGAGACCGCCAAAACCGCTTCATGCATCATCAGTTAGGGGAGCTCAGCTAGTAGCCAATCGTGAGAAACAGCGATCCTCCTTGTTTATCACAAAGAAGCGTACAGGTCCTGGAGGTGCAGGTTCCGGATTTAGAGGGCCAAGAAACGCCAGTTTGACAAGAACAACCGAACAGAGGCAGCCCATGATGCGACCGTCTCCTCCTCCTCCTCCTTCTACCCTTCCTCCCCCACCACCGCCACCGCCTTCCGCTCCTCCTCCCCCTCCACCGCCTTCTACTCCTCCTCCTCCTCTACCTTCCACTTCTCCTATTCCAACTCGGGTCTCGGTGCCACATGAAAGAAGTCACGCCAGTTCTTACAAGAGAGATAGAGGAGACAGGCACAAATCGCACTCAAAGCATCGCTCAGGTTCGAAAAGTTCCCGCTCATCATCTGGCACCTCGGAAAGACGGCCTAAACGCAGGGCCGGCCTGTTCCGTCCTGGAGCCGGGAGTGACGGATATAACAACAGTGGCAGCGGCAGCGGCGGCGGCAGACGTCGAAACAAGAACAAGCATTCCAATGACAGCCGTGATGATTTAATTTCCAGCATGTTATACAGATAATTTTATTAGCATCTTGATTAAATGGCTGCGGCCAAGAATTAAAAGCGTGCTTCTGTTTAGAGTTTTGTTTGTTCTTTTTCTCCTCTGTTTACTTTTTTTTGTTTCAAGCATGGTTAATTCCTCCCGTTTTTATTAGCAATTCCTTTTCTCCAATTCTCTTGACATTGAAATGCAAGACCCATTTGACACGCCATCGAAACGCGGAAGCGCCAGTCACAACGCTTCTGACCTTGTAAGTGACACGTTTCAGGCGCAGCACAACAATTCGCATGCATTCTTAGCAAATTCAGATAGGTTAAGTACAAAAATATGTATATGGCCTTAGTAGCTAACGAGACTAATGTAAAATGAAATAGAGTGAACGCTGCTAATTTTTTAGTTTGGGATTTATCATTAAACATTTTATAGTCAACTGTCAGTGACCATATTAACCCAACCCCAGCTAAACCACAATCAGGTTATATATCTATTGATATCGACCCAAAGGTCGAACAAAGGCGCCAGGAGCTTGTTAAAGCTCTTGGCGGTAGATACGAGCCTCTTGACATTGAGGAGCTAATTTTTCATCTAGGCGAATATACTGTCTACAAGGAATTTTTAAACAATTCGGAACGGCTTTTTGAGGCCATTGCCAATGACATACCAGCATTCATTAACAACAAGCTTGTTTCTCGCAGTAAACGAAACATAATCAATCCGAAACTGTCCAACGAAGCCGCGCTAGTGGGTTATTTTAGCAAACTTTGGAAGGAAATGGCTGATGAAAAGAGGAGAACAGCGAATGAATCAAATGTAGCCAATGTTTCATACTCGACAGATCCTCTGGACTCGCTTGCAGCGGTCGAACATCAAAACAAGGTGATTGGCGGTACCTCGATTAAAGCCGATATTGTCTTTTATAGGGCATCCAGCATTCGAAGTATAGCGACCGTCTATTCAATGCTGGAAGTGAAGCTTGATTCGTACCACAATGCCCTTCCAGACAAGGTCCTTGGACAGCTTGCCGACTATGCAATGCATATCTGGAAACATCAATATACTCGAACCTTTGTGCCGGTATTTCTATTGCATGGTCCGCTTATTACGCTATTTTTGTTCGCTCGAGGTTGTCTTAAGCGTATCGAACTTGGGTCGATTTGTTACGATGACACTGATCAAGATGAGGGTCTTATTACAGCCATGAAGATTAGACTGAAGCAACTGTGGTTTCTTTTGTCTCTGCCACCAAGGAAATTTGGTCATTTCTACAATGTCGAGAGATCACCTACATCTTTTCTTTTCAGCAAAGTACAAGGCGTGAATTATACTGCTAAGGAGGCCTCGTTAGCGTCTAAGGATCGCATTTTATTATCGAGCCAAGTTGAGCGACCTGTACGCATCAACGGACGGCTAGTTCGTCTTTTCAAGGCTACATACAAAGAAGAGAGCGTTGTCTTGAAATTATCGTGGAGGCCTATTCACAGAATTCCAGAGGGCGCTGTGTACGAGATTCTGGAAAA
Source organism: Coemansia sp. BCRC 34490 (assembly GCA_027579215.1). Taxonomy (NCBI): domain Eukaryota; kingdom Fungi; phylum Kickxellomycota; class Kickxellomycetes; order Kickxellales; family Kickxellaceae; genus Coemansia; species Coemansia sp. BCRC 34490. Next base: position 8,260 of record JANBUF010000023.1, on the reverse strand, counting down.
ACAGGGTGTCCCCTATATACCCAAGGTTATCGAAAGCGGCGTTCTTATTCGGGATATGTTTGGGTATCGTCTCGAATTCTTGCTTCTTGAAGACTGCGGTACGCCAATAATTGAATACATCAATGCACGGTTTGGTAGAAATAGGTCAAAGGACGACCTGGGTACATGTTTGTCAGGTACAATTTCACAAGCGCCACTATGTCTGGCCTCAGCTTATGCAGCTGGCGTTCTACACCGAGACATATCGTCAGGGAATATCACGGCTACGACGGGTGGCAGCATCCATGTTATTGACTGGGGCTACGCAAAGATTTTCAACAGCAAAAGCGCAGCAGTAGCCCAGGTTATTACAGAGACATGCAAGAGGTGGGGTCTTCAGAAGGAAACGATTATAGATACAGAAGCTTCTGCTGATATGATGACTGGCACATCATTGTATATGGCTATCCAGGTGTTGCGGGGAAACTCACACAGAGGTGTCATTCACGATTTTGAATCCCTTTTCTATGTCTGCTTGCATGCTCTGTCCTTCCTGTATTCTAAAGGCCGGGATGAAGCCCCCGAGGGATTTGAACTTGTAAATAGCTCAAACTTGGCATTTGTGCGGGTAGCCTGCTTGATTGACGGTGACAACTTTTACGAATTCTTTGGCATTGAGCAGTGCGGAGATGACGTGCGCAGAATCCTAAAGGCTATGCATGGTTTCCTGTTTACTCGTAAGGGGCACTACATAGGGCATTCTCTTCTTCGCAAGCATAAATTTGAGCAGAAACTCTGTCGGGATTACGCCCAATGCTTTATGCCAGCTGAGGCCTTGGAGATTCTATTTCCAGACGCTGAAAACGATGCGAGCAAGGTGCTCATGGAGGGAATTAAAAAGCGCAAGGTAATTGATGATGAGCATAGCAACACATGAACTGTAGATATGAGCTTGGTGCCCAAATCTTCCCAAATAAGTAGTAATTCGTAAGCATAGAGACTCACTTGGTAATTAGAATTACACATATTAAATTAATTAATATAACCTGTCATGTGCCAATATTTCTTATTAATGTCTAATTAGATGATAGAATTGTCATTAATTAGGATATTTTTAGAGCGGCTGACATGTGAGCTTTTATCCTCTTTCATGCCATGGACAAATTGAGATTATATTGGCTACCTAAAGTCTGTTTCATACATCTACTTGTAATATCTTTTCATCTGTGAGAAGCTATATAAGTATTAGGTGATAGACATGGAAGAATGTCAATTTTTTCTACGTTCTCATCAATTGCATTTTTTACATATTGGAAAAGTATATACACTACGGGTTTTTGATTATTTTATTGATTGAAATGAGTAGAAACTCAACCAGTAAAGGACCCCGTTCCATTCCAAACTGTCCACCTCATAGTTCGGATGTGGTCCTGGAATATGGACGCAATTTTGTATTACATCGAGCCGAACAGTTAGTTGATCCTAAACCAGTTCCTCCGAAAAGTAGCAATAAAACTTTATTTCAGAAAGCCCTGGGCTTCTTTAGTACTAAACCGAATTAGGCAAATCTATTTGAAATTAAGTGCTAGTCTCTTTGGAGCTAATTACTCATTGTTTTATTAACAGAGCGTTCTTCCGCTATTCACATCGCTCATGAATTTTCTTTGAGAGTTTGGTTTCTATAAGAAAAACGCTAGTGGAGCATTCGAATATTATGTCCGCTATTCCGAAGCTGAGTTGTTTTAGAGACAAACTCAACTGCACTAGAGGCTGCAATAATTTTTACTAGCCATTTTACTACACTCTTTTCTAATTTTTTAAAATATTTAGTTTATATTATATGAATTCATATTAAAAACTATTTAAACAGCAAATCCCTCCTATTCATTTGTGAGCAAATATCAAAAGCTGAAAAGAAAAATTTTATACTCGTCTTTCACTTTCTCATAAATGTGTAGGTCATTTGAGAAATAAGAGATATCGGACTATTCACACGACTAAAGAGATATCGATATTGCGGCTGAAAGGAAAAAGCCAGCTGACTGACATCTGCTATTTTCTACCCCATCACCGAACTGTGCACGTGTGACATTTTGTGTGTGTATGTCCTACATTTTATTGTTAGCAAGGTATTGATATATCTATATTCAACGCGTCTATTAATGGATTTTTCCAACCTCATAGCTTAATTAGAAAGTGGCCGCATGGATATCCGAAATATATCTTTCCATTGTATGATGTATGGATATAAAGTGGCGACCCTTTTCTTCACACCCCTCCACCATCAACTGCATTTTAACATATTGAATAAAAATATATTCTTTCAGTATTATAGATAATAACTATTTTATTAACAAAATGAACAGGGGACGAGATTCTGAAAATCCTCCCAGGAGACAAACAGATTTACGTGATAAAATTGATCCAAATGATGAAGGATATACTTCTTCTAATCCTAGCCCCGTTCCAAGACCTCCTCCTGGTAATGCAGCCTCTCAGGGAGACGTCAATGGAAAAGCAAGTGTAGCACCTCCTACAGTACCTAACAAGGCTCGGAGGTAATTAGAGCTAGTTTTCTATTTGGAGCTGAATACAGGATGTCTAATTAACAAGGTCTTTTCCCAAACTCCCAATTACTCATAAGTTCCTTGAAGGTTTCAATTATATAAAACAGGAGTGGAATATTAGCATATCATGTAAATTGATACAAACCTGGGCCGTTTCAAAAGATGCACCTTTAGATTGCATGAGAATAGGCTAGAGGTTGTCTTGTTTAAAGCAGCAGGTAGATGAAGCGGATGAAAAGATGTGAGTGGCATTCACAACTAATTTTTTAACTAGTCACTTTATTTTTCTAATTCCTTCAAATTGCTTATTTTCAATGCATCTGACCCAACCGGCACTACAGAGTTGTATTATAATTTAAAGTAGATAATAGAGAGCTCTTGTGTCACATTTCTTCAAGATCGCTGCCAAACAGATCCTCCTCCGGAAACTCACCCACAGTAACCTTGTCAGGTCTGACAAAAGACCCATGGTTGGGCAGGCACTTAAAGTAGCACACACCGTCTATCGAGCCATCGTTCTTACCCACAGGCTCGTCATACTCAATACCGACCCAGTAACCGGAACGGAATGACGTTTTCCCAACAAAGCGCACGGTGCCCCTGCGCGCGTAATCGGCGACCCCGGGAACCGCAGCGACCTCGCACCTGTTTCCAACAGCAATGGTCGCAGCCAAATCCTTGAACTCGTCCTCCTCGTCAAGCGACATTGCAGATTTGGCGTCGGCAAACCGACCCATGTTGTGACGCCGCTTGAATGCCCGCACGGTATCTGTGCGTCTGTCGTACTCATCATCGTCCATCACGTACTTTTCGACCTGCGAGTCGTCGTTGAAGTTGAGCGCCGACGTGGTGGATGGATTTGTGCTGGTTACCCGAAGTACCATGTAGTCCTCTACGGGGAAATAGCCGAGCATCCGGTCCCCTGCATCGTTTGGTACTGTGCAGACGGGCTGCGAGTCTGTTCCCTGGAGTATACTGAGCTGCTGGTCGGCCGATGGGATGCCCACTATTGGCTCCAGCCGTCCCTTGAGATCGTTGATCGTTATTGACTTTACAAACCGCCGCTCGGAGCTGGAGTTTTGGCTTTCGACAAACAGCGTAACTACTGACATTCTTTTTTTTCTGCTTGGACTAGAGAAGTAAAATAGTGTTGATATGAGAATGCTACTTTAAATACCCTTGGAATAGTGTGTGGGGGGAGGTAAAAGTGCGGAGAACAGCATTCTATGCGCCACTGTGGTTAACCCGCTGGTCTTGCTCCGGCATAATTATGGATGAAATGGTTTCTGCTCTAGTGACAAAAATGAAAATACCGTAAAATGAAAATGAAGAAAATATTAAGAAAAACTAATAAAAGCTGGGCACTTCATTGGTCAAATGGAGATTAGATGTGGCGACGGAGGTTGCCCATCCCAATGTTCATGGCCCGGTTCTGGCTCTCCTTGATAATGCTGACATCAGGAATGGGCTCAACACCACGCACAATCGGCTCCTCGATATCGGCGGCATCGTGAACGCTGCCAGCGGCAAGCGGCGCGTCTCTCTCAACGGCTGCCACGCCAGTGCTCCTTGCTGCTTTGATGCCGAAGCCGGTAGTTGTAGCCGGCTTGCGGGTCTCGCTGACATCGTCCTCCTCGTACTCCTCGTCAATCGACTCCATAACAACTATGCTGGGCGACTCGCGCATGTCGGCCTTTCTCTTGGAATCGACGGGAACCAGCTGCGTGACAAACTCGACAGCCTCGCCATCGCTGTTGACGCCGCTGTTGGTCTCGTACTCGTAGTCGTCGTCAGATGCATTTGTCACCAGATCCAGGTCGCTCTCGAGCTCGTCGCTGGCCTCCTGGTCGCTAGCAAAACCGCGGGCAAACCCGCTAACACCATCGGAAGCGTCGTCCGCTCCCTCAACGGCGGTTTCAACCTCCGTAAGGGAAAGCTCAATGGCCTGTCTGGATGACTCGATAAGGGCCTCCTCAAGCGCCTTGCGTGCAGACCTGGACTCGTCCTCCTCCTCGCTTGCCGTGCGGGCTACCGCCTGTGACTTTGAGGACGACAACTGGCTAGCGGTGCTTACATTTTCGCTCTTTGCGGTGGTGCTTGCAATGTCAACGCTGTCGCTATTGACAGTTGTGTTGGCAATATCCACGCTGTTGCTCTTTGGTGCTGCATCGGATGAGCTCTCGTTGTCAGAGTCATCAGAGTCGTCGTTGTTCTCCTCGTCGTCAGACTCGGTTCCGCTAGACTTGGAATCCTTCTTGTTGCCATTGTTGTTTTCCTCGTCATCGCTCTCCTCGTCGCTCTCCTCGTCGGCGTTCTTGTTTGCTGCAGCGCGCACAAGGTTGGGGCTGGTCGAGAAATCCGGAGCCGCAGAGATGGCAAGAGGATCAACTTCCGCAGTAGAGGTAGCCAAGGCCTCCTCGGTGCCAAGGGCCGCCTTGTCGGTGGTGGTCAGGATCTCAACGCCCTGGTCTGCCTCCGAGTGCATCTCAAAGTCAAGAACGGCCTTTTCGGCCTCGCGCATGCCAAAGGCGGCAAGACGGTTCAGCGCACGGAGCGAGTTCTCCTTGTTGTTAATGTCCATGGCCTTTACAGCGACCCTTGCCTTGCTTCTTCCGCCCTTTCTGCGGCCGGATCCTCCTTCGTTGTCGCTGTCTTTGTCATCGTCAGACTCCTCGTCGCTGTCGTCCTTGTCATTGTTGTCCTTCTCGGAGGCGTTCTCGTCATCAGAGTCAGAGTCGGAGTCAGAGTCGGAATCGTCATCGCTATCTGAATCGCCCTTGCCCTTCTTCTTTTCTGCTGACGAGGACGCTTCGCTCTTGCCCTCAACACTGGTAGACGATGCCGCTGCTGCTGTTGCTGTTGCTGCAGCCGCAGTATCGCTGGTGCCGGCTGGCGTAGCGGTCGTAAGAAGCGCTTCTCCATTAGTATCAATGGTCTCGATGCTCATGGACTTGAGCTCGCTCTTCTTTGCAGAGGTGGATGCGCTGGTCTCGGCACTCTTGGCAGATGCCACAGTGGTGGACTCGGCAGAGACCTTGGACGACTCGACGCTTGTAGAATCAGCCTTGACGACCTCGGTGGTGCTGGACTCGACAGTGGTTGTGGCAGCCATGACAGCCGTGGCTGACGAAGAAGAAGCAAGCGAGGTTGATTCTCCCTTGGCTGAAACCGATTCGGACGACTCTGCAGATGCAGACGATGCAGACGATGCTGGAGACGCAGTCGACAGAGGGGAGGTCGTGTTCTCAACAACAGTGGTTTCAACAACAACGTCGTCCTCGGCAGCAGTCTTCTCCTCGGCAGCACCAGAGGAGGAAGAGGAAGCTGCGGAAGCAGACGATGACGACTGGTTTGAGCTCTTCACTTCTTCAGGCTTGTCGCTTTCGGCATCCTCGTTGTCGCTGTCGTCCTCATTGTCGTCAATCTCGTCTCTGTCTTTGTAGATGCGCTGGACATTCTCCACGCGGTCATGGGCATTGGAAGCAGCAACTGGATACATGTTCCTGTAATGCGGAACATCCACACCAGCAACACCAACACCGGTCTCACGCGCATAGGCGTTTGCCGCATACACGGGCTCTTCGTTATACACTGGAAGAACATCACGCTTGTGGATCTCAACTGACTTTGTGGTAGCAACGGAAACAACCTCAGTGCCAGTAGCAGCGCTCTTGTTCTTCTTGACCTCGTAGACCTTCACAATCCGCATCTTGCGGTGCTTGTGCGCCTCCGTCGATGCAGAGGCTGTTTGGGCCAGGGCGCTGGTGGTGCCTTCGGCAAGCACATCGACCGAAGCAGTGCTGCTGCCAGCGGTCACCGAAGGGCTTGCGCTTTCCTTGGACTGCTGGGCAAGTGCTTCAACATTGGTGCTCCGCAGAAGGGACTGGCTGCTTGACACAGCAGCTTCAGTGGCACTGACAGCCTCTCCCAGAGGATCAAAGATGGCAGCGTCGCGACGGATACCCTTTACGCTGGTAGCCTTGGAAGCGTCGGGGTTTGCCGACGAGGAAGACTTGTGCATGTGCGCCAAGCGAGTGACCTCGTTGGCGCTGAGATCCTCATTCTTTGACTCTTGCGGAGAAGCCGATGACGACTGCGAGCTCTCTGGCGCAGGAGCGGGAGATGACGAAGAGGCAGCCGAGGATTGGGCCTGTAGTGAGGAGGCGGGGATGACTATGGTGGTGCCCTGCTGCGTGGTGGTTGGGCTGGGCGAGGCGCCGTTGTTGACCACTGTGATGCCTCCGTCCTTGCCCAGCGAGGCCTTGAGCTGGTCGCTTGCAGACGAGGACTTTGCGCTGACGGTCTTGGTGATGGTCTTGTGGGACGAAGACTTTGAGCTGCTTGAGGCGGTCGTTGTTGGCTGCGGCGTCATGAGGCCGAACGGGAAGTCTGCGCGAGTGAATGGGTTGACAAAGGTGGAGCTCGACTCGACAAACTCTAGCGTCTCAAACTTGATGGGCTTCTTGTACTTCTTCTTGCGTCCAAAGTTGTCCTCATCATCGCTGTCATCATCATCGACGTCCTCACCAGCCTCTTCCAGACGCTGGAGAGAGCTCTTGAGACTGATAAGGTCAGTGACCTCCTCAACCACAACAGCCGCATGGGGCTTATTAAGCGTGTACGACGGCGTGTATGGCGACGCCGCAAAGAGGTTGCCATAGGCAGCCTTGATACTGGCAGCTGGTCCTGAAGTAGGGTCGCTGTTGGGCGCGGCTGTTGGCGAGGGCGTGTACATCAGCGCACCGCCGGGAAGCGGAAGAACGTTGCCGGCAAGTGGGTTGGGAGGCGGAAGCTCCTCCTTGTGGAAGATCAGTGCTGGCTTGACCAGGTATGTAACCGACTTTGACTCGTCATCGCCGTTCTCGTCGTCGTTTATACCGCCGTCCTTGAGAATAGACTTTACCTTCTTCAGCACACGTGTGGCTGTGTCCGAAGCAAGGATCTCGTTCTCGGCACGCTGGTGCGAAGACTGCGCAGTGGGGTAAAGGAGAGCACCGTTGCCAATGACTCCGGCGCCAAGTGCTTGTAGTAGACCGCCGAGGCTAGCAAGCTCAGAGTTGGTGGCTGCAGGCTCTTCTGCTACAATGCTTTACCAGAGGTTTTAAATGGGGAGGAGGTGCTGTTTCCAAAACATTTTAGTAGTCCATACTTCAACATCCACCTAGCCTGCTTAATAAATAATAACCTCTTTGTTCCAAGATCTACTTCTGTATTCTCGAACTTACCTGCTGCTATAGGACCCGCATTGACTTGGGTTGCGGCCAGAAGCCACGCAGCTGCTATAAGCGAAAGCGTTGTGCGTGCCATTTGCCTTCAATCTCAAGAATAGATAGCTTGAAAGAATGACTCGATGCGGTTTTTTGCACTTTGATATTGCCTATTGCAAGAAAAGCTAGAATAGATGTTTAAAATATTAAGAGCCTTAGTTATCAGCGTTCTAGAGATCTGGAATTGGTAAAAAACATGCAGATGTAATAGAGTGGACTTGTAACCACAGCCCATGTTTGAGGATAGCTGCTCTCAGTATCAGCATCCAATTCAGCAACATGTTTTTTTTTGCGTGAAGAACATGATCACACACCCCGCACAGTTTCAGTTTTTGGTAGTGCCTACCAAAAATAGGCATATATTTGCTATTATAGACCAAAGTGCTTTGTTTGCAGTAAACATGGGATAAATAGCAAAGGTGTTGAATGTGGCAAGAAAGAGGGGGG
>JANBUF010000022.1:0-16122 GCA_027579215.1 Coemansia sp. BCRC 34490 | reverse complement strand
AGGACGCGCCTCCTTTGGTGGTTCCGATCCTGCGCCCTTGCCAATGCTGCCTTTGAGCTTTCCCCAGAGGCCTCCACTACCATTGCCCGACCCTCCTTTTTGCAAAGAAGAAGAGGAAGGTGCATGGTTTGTTGAATCCTCCTTGTCGCTGTTGTCGGCCAGAACGTCCTCGCTCTCCTTTCCTGGCCGCTTGCTGACCAGCGGGAATATGGTTGCACCGTTAAAGCTAGTCACAAACACCAGCGCCTTGCAGCTGACCTCAGGATCAGCCTGTTTGGCGGCTGCGTAGTCCCAGCGCCCGCTGCCAATATGATCCAGCTTGTATATCTCGGTCGAGCGGCCTGGCCGTAAGGTGAACTTCCATACGCCCGGTTCGGCCTTTAGTTGGAGATAGCCAAGATTGGACATCACAATGGTGTCGGTGATCGCCGGGTTGGCCGACGTGCCAAGACACACCTCCAGCCCACGTGCAGGCGACCTGTCGTTTACATCGACCAAGTGGCCTTCCACAAGGATGTTCACAAGCTTGTATGTGGCAGAGATCCCGCTGGCCGGGTCTCTGAGCGAAGAAAGTCGGATGTTGTCCAGATCGTGCACGGATTCTACAGCAGTGACGAGCCACGCAGACGGCACATCCATCCCAAGCGTCAGTAGCGGATCCGTCGGCACGCCGCTAAACAGCACCTCCGGACCAGCCACAGCCCCTGCGCTGTCAAATGAGAGCTCCTCGGGCCACAGGTACCGGTAGAACCGCTTGACCGGAAGCTCCTTAACCTTCTCTGGCGGATTCAGCCACATCTCAAGCGACACTCCGGGTAGGCCAAGAAGCGTCTGCAGCATTGGCACCCATTTCTGTGCCTCCTCGCTGAGCGGATCAACCACGGCTTGTATGCGGATACGCGCCCTTTCTGGCTCGTTGAGCGCAATGCGCGTTTCGGGGTTCAGCGTCGCTGACGCCTCGATGCTGCTACGAATGTCAAGATGTGCCTTGCGGAATATACTGTTGCTCTTATGGATTGCCCTAGCGCGCTCCAGTGCCGCAGACATGCGAAGAATATTTTCAGCAGCATGCTTGGGTTCTTTCTCCGAGATATGGCTAGCAACGAGCTTCTGCAGCGGAGCAATGCGCTCATGGAGCTCATACTTTGCAAGCATAGCAAAGGAGTCTGCGGAAAATAATGTGGTCGAAGGTATCTCTGAAAGAATGCGCCCATTGACAACAATGTTACACGAGTCACGATCCGTCGGGGTCGCTCCTAGCGCCAGGACGACACCGGTGTTTGTAGAGAAAACCTGCTCGGCATCGTCAATCCGATCGCTCTGCGGCTCAGCCAAAAGCGCTAACTGTTTGGCAATATCCATCTCTCTTGAATCCTTCAGTTGCGTCGAGCTAGGATCTGCCAAGTAGTTCAGGACAAAGTCAGCCACAGCGGCCGGTTCGCTATGTGCCAGCAAAGACGAAGCTAGCTGGTAGATGACTTGCGGTGCATCGATGTCTGCGTCCTCGAGTGCTGCGTCATCCTCCTCGCCATCCTCGCGATATTCGCTCTTTGGAGTCTGCGCAAAGGGAACGTGAACCAGGGCCACACGCATAGTTCTGTCGTTCTTTGCTGCCGATAAAGCATTTGCTGCGTTCTGCCGCACCGACCGGCTCGAAAGATCTCCGACAATCCAGGTCGACACAACACCGGTGTCATTGGATTGCGTGGCACTATCATCATCATCTACCTCGTCTGACCCGGTACCGAATCCAAGATAAAAGACACTATCGCTCATCCACTCTTGCACATTCTGCGCGCTAAGATCCAGCACACGCAGTGGATTATCGTCCGAAACGTAGACGAGAGAATTGCGCGATCCTACAGCGCCCTTCCCATACACCACATCCTGGATATCGTCATCTGCAGAGATCTCGTTATTCCTCAGCTTGGTGCCCAGCTCCCACGTCTGCTTAAAGTACGTGTTGAGAACAGCTCTTTGCAAACCACGGTCCAATGCAATCTGCGCGCCGTTGACAAAAGCAAGACCACCGGATGTCGAAACTGGGCTAAGATCCAGACGCTCGCAATACTTGACAGTGCTACTCCACCGCTTGTCCAGCCACTGAGGATGGCGACCAGGCACTGCTATATCGTCCCATTCAAGGAGGGTTTCGCCATCCTTTGTCTTGTGTGACTTTCTATGGGTTTCGTAGAACGTGCGCATAGTGCTGATCAGAGTGGCAGATATGCCTCTGCGCTGGTTGCTCAGATGTGCGACAAGGGCTTCTCGGGCAAACACCTGCCAGTCCTTCTTCTTGAATGCGCGGCGCATGTAAAGAACAAATTTTGCCATTTCGTTTGCAGGGGTCTGCTTCTCTGGCGTGGTATAGTCAACCAGCGGAACAACGCCATACTGCATTGGCAGACCATGCTCAATGCTGGTCAGTGCATCCTCGTAAATGGTGATCCAGCTCTCGATGGATGACAGATCAAGCGCGTATATTGTCTGAACAACATTCTTTCTTACGCGCTGTACCATGCCAGGGCTGATGATGCGCTTGAGATTGCTGATATCAGAAGGCCAACCCGAATAGCGTTTGTCCTTTTCCAAGTCATTCAGCCACCAAATGGTCTTTTTCTCTGTCGACGGGTCACGCATGTCAAAGGAAATCGATTCATCGTCACCGTCGTTTTTGCCAGATGATTCTGAAAGCAAAAGATCCACAGCTTGCGTCTGCGAAAGACCAACACTCTCAAGCCCTTCGATTGCAACATTCTCCTTGCGCAAGTGCTCCAGAAGATGGAACGGATCGAGTCTGCTTTCCTCAATCCCAAGCCCGTTTATGCGGAACATGTTCTTGCTCGACATCTGACCCGTGGATCTAATGTTCTCGGCAAAAGTGCTGTTTAACTCTATACTCGACAACAAGTGCGCATAGCGTGGCAGGTTCTGTGAAAGTTGCTTAAGGGTCTCCAGCTTGTCTGCCGAGGAAAGAACCATTTGGGCCGCCTGAATCCCAAGATCAACCGCCTGCTTTTCTGACAGCCCCTTGACCGATGGCACTGTCTCTGAAGCAAACAACGAGATGCCCTCGCTGTCTTCAGTCCTCCCTCCTTGTATTTTTATTTTTGAATCCGTCTTTGCGTTAGACCTCCTATCGTCGTCCTCAATATCGCGATCATCAATGACCTTGTACTCGGTGCTCTTCAACGCAAGCTCAACACCGTAGCCCGAAAGACCAAGCGGCCGTGATAACGAGTCGGTAAGTTCTGCGCCTTGAGGGCGGTAGCGGAGGATATAAGTAACCTCCGAGTTCTCCGACAGCTCAGCCAGATGTGTGTGCATGTCAGAGAACTCTTCCGAGCGTGGGTCGGCGTAGAGAACAACAAGTTTACTGGGCTTTTGTCCGCCCAAAGAAGGGTATACGTGGTCAAACTCCAACTGCTCAGGAGCCACTATGGCCTCTTCTACGTAGGTGGAACCGTAGAACTTTTCGCTATCCAGCAGGCTTGCTAGTGCTTCGACCGAGCATAGCTGTTTGTCTTTGTACTGCGCCCATACAACACAAGATTCGTCAAACGCTTGCTCGCCTCTTGCGCCAACAATGTCGGGAACAGCGGTTTCGTTGTACAGCTGGTGCTGCGCAACAACTACCGGCGCGTATACGTGGGCGGACAGCTCGAGCTTCAAAAGCGAAAGCGCAAAGGGTTCCAAGAGCCTGTCCTGCTCTATCCACTGAAGCGACTCGGAATAGATATCGGCATCCGACAGCTGCCGACTAAGAGCACCGCTGGATGCGAGTTTGCGAATGAACGGAAAGTATGCGCTGCTGTTGTGTGCTGCTACGCCTTCTGCAATCTCGAGCGCCAAAGGCGGTGCAGCAAACCCAGAGTTGAGACGTATGCGGATCGGTGGGTCTATGTCCATAGCCTCAGACGCTGCTGCGCCAAGAGCTCTTAGCAGCAGGCCAGCCAAAGCACATTGTAGGCTCGCGGACAGCCACATTGTGTTGATGAAAAGAGAGAAAACAACGTGGCGGATTTTAAATAAATTTTAGAAAAGAATCGCTTTCTTCCTCCCTTCTTTCCTAAGGATGCACACCGACTCTGACAAGCGCTGGAAGGAAACTGAATTAGAAGAACGAGGTATTTCACGATCCGAGATATAATAAATAGAGATACTAGCTAAAGACAGCTGGTGTAAAGAGAAGAAGGTCAAGATTCCGCCAAACTGGGCTAGGTTGCTAAAAAGCAAAAAGGCGATGAGCTCAGCCACACACTGCATAGAAATGAAAAGCAACAACAATAAAAAACCAGTTGCGTCACTCGGTCTGATCCAAACTTCCTTGGACCTTTTTCTCGTTTCTTCCTCTTCTCCAACGTTTACGCTACTATAATCTAAATACGCTCGATTCTTTTTTCATTTGCTATTGTTGTCTGGTTTGATGGATGCTGAAATTGTAAGCAAATGTATAATGTTATTCGTGCTTATTGGAAATGATTTAATTCCTTCACAAAAAGTGCTAACAAAACAGACCGCAATAAGAACTACTTTGTAGCTGTCGCATATCGGGTCGTTTGGAAACATTCTGTCAAACAACGACTGCCAGCAGCTGTACGAGAAGAATGCCAGCTATCTGGAAATACGCGAATTCGTAGTAAAGTACTCATTGGACGGACACTTTGATTCCGCATTTGACGAAGGAAGTCGCAATTCAACAGCAGCAGCAGCAACAGCAGCGGGCAAGAAGCCAAAGCACAAGGTTCCGGTTGCATCCTTGCGTGGCGTAATAAACCCACTTTTGGAAGAAAGACGGTATGAAGAGTGCGTTCGGTTTATTGTTGCTGTTGGCGATGAAAGGATAATTCAGGACCGAACCGTTGTGGACAACATGCTGGCTGTGTTCCGGCCAACAAGCTTGATAGAAAAGGATCTGAAGGAGCGCAGCAGCTTTCTTTTGAAAAGCGTCCAACACTCCAGCATCGATACGACCGAGGTGTGGAAGATCGACGATGAGCGCAGACGCACGATTGCTCGATCTCAGCAGACTATCTTGGCCTACCTTTCGTCGGTATGCGACAGATGCCAGTTTGTCAAGCCGTGGTTTGACAGTAGGTTTGCGGATAACCCAGACTTGTTTGAAATACTGCTAAAAGAGCTGGCGTCAGCCCCAGAAGAAGAAGAAACCGAGGGAGAAGAAAAGCTAGGCGACAGCAGCGAACCAGAGACCTCCACAGCTGCTCTTGAAACCGAAATGTACACGTACCGTGTTTTGCTCGCATGCGTGCTTTTGAAGCAGATGCGCGCAGACCTGGCATTGCACATCAGCAATCCATATGACTCGATGTTCTACAAGCTTGTATACGGGTCTCAGGGCGTGGTTGCGCTTTCTTCGTGGGCAACGATTATTGGAGGCACCGTCTCGAATGCATTGAACGAGGAGATGAGCGGAGGGTGTTCTAGCAATGAAAAGACGCTCGCATCTCTTATGGAAAACATGTTGTTCACCATTGCAAGCGCTGGCGCACTTGACATGGATATGGCTGTTATAACCATTTTCAAAAATCCAGATGTCCGGTTTAACGAGTGGATCGAGCTGCTTGATATGGCCGAGTCAGACATGGTAGCTGTAAGAATGATTGACCACATCCTGGTTTCGCGCTTTAGGTTTGACTTGAAAGCGGGCAAGCAAACAGCGCATCTTGGTGCCAAAGCAATCTCACTGCCACCTGGGGGCGCAAAGACGGTTTTCTGTCTGCAATGTGTACGCCCAAAATCAAATGCAAATAACTCCAAAGAGTGGTACCAGCTTGTCGCCATACTTGGGCGTTTGGTGCAGCGGACGGTAAATGCGTATGGAAGCAGGATGTACCATATCAATAGCCATAAGCAGCTTGCGGCCGAGGGTGCAGGCGGCGGCTCTGAGGCTGTCCTGGCTACTAGATTGCAGGCGAGCGGAGGCATAGACGTCGAGGCGCTTCACAAGGCATGCGTCGCATTGGTTGGCCACTTGGAAGAGAAGCTGCCACGGCCAGACGCTCACAGCGAGCAACAACGGCCCAAGGGTGTTGGTCTGCCCGTGTCTGCAATGGAAGACGGCGGCTCTTCAAGCAAAACTTTGGGAAGCGGCAGCCTTAACAAGCTTGAAATGGTTGCGCTTGTATATTTAGAGCTGGATCTGATCGAATCGTTTTTGGAGCAGCTGTTGCGTCACTAGCTCCACTGCCGCATTGATTGCGATGCTGACAAATCAAATCTGGGCTTTTTTTTCGTTGGACAGCCACCGCAAAAGATGTTTCGTGCTTTTTGACTTTGCTATTCCTTGTTTCTTCGGCTTCTGCTTTATTGCGTCCAATTTACTATTCATTTTATTTTATCTTTTGTTTTGTTTTGTAATATATACATTGCCCCTTCTTCGTAAATGAGCAGCCATCCAAAGGTCGGAGAGAGACTAGCCTCTATCAAGCATGTTGTGCTTGTTCTGTCGGGCAAAGGCGGAGTGGGCAAGTCGTCGTGCACCGTCCAGCTGGCGCTTTCTCTTGTCAACCAAGGCCACCGGGTAGGGGTTTTGGACATTGATCTGTGCGGACCAAGCATCCCGCGCATGCTTGGCGTAGAGAGCCACCAGATTCACCAGGCCTCTTCGGGATGGGTGCCCGTGTATGCCGATTCAGACAAGCGGCTTTCGTGCATGTCCATTGCGTTCCTGCTTCCGAGCAGGGACTCGTCGGTTGTTTGGCGTGGCCCCAAAAAGAACGCAATGATCAAGCTGTTTTTGTCCGATGTGTACTGGGGAGAACTGGACTATCTTCTTATTGACACGCCTCCCGGAACCAGTGACGAGCATCTGGCTGTTGTCGAGTACCTGCAAGAGTGGAATCCTGACGGTGCGGTGATCATCACGACGCCACAGGCAGTTGCGCTAGCTGACGTGAAGAAGGAGATCAATTTCTGCGAGAAGGTTGGGCTGCCTATCCTTGGTCTTGTAGAGAACATGAGCGGCTTTGTTTGTCCGCATTGCGCCGAATGCACCAACGTTTTTTCCACAGGAGGAGGCGAGGGCTTGGCAAAGCATATGGACATTTCGTTTTTGGGAAGAGCTCCAATTGACCCGAATCTCGTGATGCTTCTGGAGCAGGAAGATAAAACCCTGGTTCCAAATGTTAACGAGCCAAAGGAAAACGAGGACGAGAGGGAGAAGACTGCGTCGATTGTCGAGACATACCAGCGGTGTGAACTCAGCAAGATCTTCTCCGTGATTGCAAAGCATTTGGAGGAAAAACTTGATGAGAAGGCAACTGCTTCTTGAACCTTGTTGCGTTCTAGGATTTCTGGTATTTATTTCAAAAGGTCTTTTCGTTTATACTCGTTGTGAAAACAAATCAAACATCCAGTTTTACCTTTGAATGTCTTACATAAAGAGAAAATAATGTGAATACTGAGGATGTGCTTTTTTTTTCTTTCAAGTGCTTTTTTTCTTTTCTCCCTTTCATTCCGATTATTTTATATTTCATCTCCTTGTCTCTAATAAACCTTTTATAATCATATATTTAATCTGGAGTATTCGCAGAATGCATTTTAACGAGCTTCCCGACTTGGTTATTTCTAGAATATTTGACTGTATATGCAATGACGCAGAAAACACATACTCCAGCTACGGCAGGTTTCAAAAGTGGAGGGTCAAGCTATTAATTTTGTCTGTCTGCAGAGCTTGGAGACAGATAGCACTATCGATTGCCAACAAAAGATCGTTTGTGCGAGTTATGAGTGTTGGTAGCCAAGACAACCTACGCAGTTCAGATGAGCAGAAAAGAATGCAAACAGAAAATTTTGTTGTGAAATCCAATATGGATATAATTGGCAATGTTGCAGACAAGCTGTGTATTACAAATATTGAACTCATTATTAGTATTAGCCAAAATCCAGTTCTTGCTATTATCAGAATTTTAGAAAAGGTGCAACAACACCGAATTTATCTTGAAAAGGTAAGAACGATGGAGCTGGTTATCGTTTCAGCGTTTGAAGCAAATAGATTGTTTAATCGACCTTCAGACATTGAGGAGGCTCGGCAAATGGGGATTCAGTTGGCCCAGCTTATTCCATCTATTCAATTTATTAAATGGCAAAAGGGAGGAAATGCACCGGTGGTATTGGCATTTGTGAAATCTGTAGTTAAAAGCTACGCCTATCAACTGAGTGAATTTTATCTTCCACATATGACACTTGAAGATGTCAACAATTTTTCGGATAAACTAGAGTCTATGCATATATACGGTAATTGGAGCGTTTCAAGAAACCCGTCTCATATTCCAGCAGAGAGCATAAAGTTTCTTAGTATGGATTATATAGCGTGTAATTTTGATTGGAATGTTTTCCTAAGCAGTAGCGGAAAAAGTAGCAAGACTCCAAAGCCTCTTGTTTTTGAAAATCTAAAGAATGTGCAACTACGTGTTGAAAAAGGCGCTATCAATATCTATGGCGAAGATAACACATTGGAATATAACAAACGCTTTTACGATTACAAGTTGATAGCACCAAATCTTGAAAGTATCACAATACTTGTATGTCCATATACTCTATTATTCCTCGCGTCAATCGAACAACCATTCACCATTAGGCATATTAATTTGGAGATGAAGACATCAGTATTTAGTTTCAAGAATTTTAACCTGGAAAATGCCAAAAAGGTACTAACAAAGTACGGAGATAAAGATGATTACAAAACAGATTTAGACTACCAATACACTTTGTTGAATGATTTATTAAATATCTCCGGTTTGGCAGAATACACAAAAGCTATAATTGGACGCAGTTACATTCCAGTTAATGTTTCAAAAATAGATTGGAAGTATCTCAATGAAGCTTGGTTTTGCGAACCGCTTAAAGATAATCAGTTAGAGCTCTTGGTTACTAAACATCCAAATTTGAAGGTTATGTAGCTAAATACATCAGTAGTGGCTAGATTAAATGCTTCGTTTCCAGGGATTTTTAAAATTCAAGCTAAAAGACATAGATGCATTGCTAATATAACAAAAACCTAGAAATTGATTGACACTAGATTGCTTTGAATAATCTGGAGGTTTAAATGCCTTATTTACTTTTCTGTTTCTTGTCAATTCAGTAGTTCAATTAATTAACATCCTTTCATCCATAGAGACTTTACACTCACCTTCAATTCAGATATCAGTTTTTTGCTTTTACAATGTGTGAAACCGAGGTCATGCTTATTCTGCTTTACGTGTTTGTCAAAAAATGTGAATTTAAATATCGAGGGCGGCAGAAGCGGACGATTCGGCCTTTTTTCTTTTGTTAGTATCATTTTAAGAGGGTTTTCTTCTTTATAATATATTTTTATATCTACACATATTCTACAAAACTATTGGCACAATGAATGTAAGAAATCTTTCTGACTCTATCCTTGCCAACATATTTGGCTACGTGCTAAGCAATAGGGGAGTCCTGTATTCACCAGTCTACAACTTTAAGAGATGGAGGGTTGAACGTAGCCTATTGTCGGTTTGTAAAGCCTGGAGAAAAGTAGCTCTACCCATGGTTCATGAAAATGCATTTATATTGGCTGTCAGTACCGGTGTTCAGAGTAATGACGACGATGATAGAGAAACCGACAATCAAAGTGAAAGTATAGATGACAGTGATTCCGATAACTATTCAGAAACCAGTGGGTGTGAAACTTGCTCGAGTTTCTACGAATCTAGCTACGGCGAAGGTACGTACTCAGAATATTCCCGTAAGCAAATGAGGCTAAAAGCTGAGGACTTTGCCGTAATATCAAGCATGGATGTAATTGGTGGCCATATGGATAATCCATACCCAAGACATCTTGATATAATTATCAATATACGTCATAATCCGATAACAGGAATTAAAAAGGTTTTAGAAAAAGCACGCACTCGCTCTAAATTCCTTGAAAAGGTTGAAACAATGGAGCTGTTCTTTTATTCGGAATATATTGCAAATGAACTGTTCAAACTGCCAACAGATATTGAAGAGGCTCAAGAAATGGGCATTGAATTGGCACAGATTATTCCATCTATCAAGTCTATTAAATGGCACAAGTCTAGTGGTTACGAGCATGCACTACTTGGGTTTGTAAAATGTATGGTAAAGGGCTATGCACATCAACTGACTGAGTTTGTGCTTCCTCAGACCACACTTGATAATGTGGAAAACCTGTCTGATAAGTTGGAGTCTATCTGCATGTACAATAATGTTGACATTTCAAGAAACGTGCCACGCATTCCTGCAAAAAACATAAAAGATTTAAACATGGGGTATAAACTTTGGAATTTTGATTGGAGTGCTTTTATTAGTAATAGCAGCAACAGCAGTCCAAAGACACTTGTTTTTGAGAATCTGAAAAGCTTGCAATTACGCATTGAAAAAGAAGATTTCAATTTCTACGACGAATGTGAGACGTTGGCATATGATAAACACGTATATAATTACAAGATAGTAGCACCGAATCTCGACAACATAACAATTCGCATCTGTCCATCAACTCTCCTGCTTATTTCGTCAATCGAAGAGCCATTAGTTATCAAGAATATTAATTTTGAAATTCAGACATCAGTGTTTAGTTTCAAGAATTTTAACCTGGAAAGTGCTAGAAAGGTGCTAGCAGAATATGGAAATAAAGATGAATTCAATGCTTTTTATGGCGGCTCAAATTTATTCATTCATGAATTGTTAAATATCCAGTGCTTAGCAGAATACTCAAATGCTGTTATTGGGCACAGCTACTACCCATCAGATGTCATGGAAAGTAGCTGGAAGTATCTGGATCAAGTAAAGTTTGAGAATCCGCTTGAGAAAAGCCAATTGGAGCTTCTGGTAGCTAGATATCCAAATTTGAAGGTGCTTTGAGAGGAAATTTTTCTTTTATTTAGCCATTACAGATTTTCTTTAATTTGAAGTGAATAACAAATACATCATACCTCTGGCTGACTAAAGTATATTCCTTTATATACTGGAAGGAGAGCTGGAGAATGTCGAACTAGAATAAAGAAAGGAATGCCTTGTGAGCCATGGCCAAATATTTATAGATTTCTAATTCTGATATTGCTTTTCAATGAACATGAGGTTGTTTTGAGGTGCTATTAAAAATTAATGCCATTTAAACCAAAAAGTAAATATTTTATTCCATAGAAGAGACAACAGATAAACAAATTCATGCTAGCTATCTATCTTATTTTTTGGAGGCTTATTCCGTTTTACAATCTTCGTCAGAGTTATCTTATTTCGAATGATACTGTCCATCAATTTGATATCGGAATGATAGATTGGGATCTTCGTTGATATTCTCATCACCTGGGGTCCTTTCGGAGTATCGCAAATCCACGCCAAGCTAAACTTGCGAATCTTGCCGGGCTTGAGGTCCCGAACAAAGACCTTGTACACTGGATCCGTAGCAAAGAAATTATACTTTTGGATCTCCAGGGGAGTCTCTCTAAGCACCGGATACTCCAAATGGGGGTCGCCAAACTTTGAAGGATTCCGCATAATACTAAGCTGCTTTGTAGAAAGCTTCCCTATGATGCGAATGGTGCGAACATGGTTATGGTACATTATCTGAACGCAAGCCATTGGTATAAACCCACCAAGACAGATTGCTGAGGCCACCAAGAGGGTGTACATGTCCTCGTGATACACCCACGTAGCTAGCATCGCTGCACAAAGAATGTTGGCAGCAAAGAACCGTCGAATCCATTTGATCTGAACCAGCAGCGGCATGTCGTACATGGGGTGCTTGATCCTATCGTCAACCTGCGATATATCCCTGGGCGTTCTGTTTATAACAGGCTTAGGCAGACCTTGGCTTACGCGACATGTGTGGAAATTGCGTGCCAGCCTTAGACATAATATTCCTGTAGTGATCCTGGCATTGCCTTTAATATTGTTCCGTTGCATGGGCGTGAATGATATGGCGTTTATATAAAAACGCTGCTGCTGGGGACGCCCAATATTTGCTGCGTGGCTGTTTAAAAGAGACTGGAAGGACAAAAAAGGCAGGCTAGTGGTGCGTAAGCCTCTACCACCTGCTATGGTCTTTCCAGAAAACTGGATTACACGAAACAGCGACATTTTGAAGAAAAGAAAAGAGTAATTAAAAATACGAATGAGAAATAGACCTAGAAAGAAAGACCAGCATGCCTAAATAAGGAGAGAAGCAGCAACAAACAAGGACGAAAAGATAAGCATAATTTTTTACCTTTTGATCCCGCAATAACAAGAATAAGAGGTGTGAATGAAGGGGAGGATTGTCTTTAATCTAGTCTTTTAGATCGTTTGATCAAATCCGTCACTGATGTTGACTTCAAATTGCAAAGGACGTTACATACATGTTATTGAGCAATAAAAACACCCTGTGCAATGCAGAAAGCAACAACTAATGCCCTTTTGGAACGCTGAACAAAGCAAAGCAAAAAAGACTGGGTAAAGGACAAAAGAAGCAGTGTCCAAATGCAAAAGACACGCTCTTTACGGTATTAGGTCTTTAAGCTTTTCACTCATTGCTTTATCATAGAATTTAAACAGAATACATACGAGTCGAATAAGCAAAAAAACACAAATAGCCTGGTTCCCTTGTTGCATATAAGCAATGGTGACTGGGATATATTGTATTGTTACGGTTGTTTATCCCGTTATTTCTCCATTTAAAATACTATATTGTATGTCACTTGTTATCCACAACACTTATCAAAGCAAACATAATACAACCCTGCACTTTTACTGGAACATTTAGCACTTGAAATCTGCTCTTCAAGAATGAATACCTTGTTGACAGCATTGCATGTGCTAGCTATTCTAATTTTGCTTGCATCAGTAGGCGTTGCGACACAGCAGGCTGTAGCCACAACCGACGGAGCACAAGCATCAAGCGACAATTCCTCTTCTTCTTCTTCTTTTTGGTATACGCAACCAGTTGACCACTTTGACCAAACCAATACACAACAATGGAAACAACAGTATATGGTAAATGCCACGTTCTACAGGACCGGTGGACCAATATACATGTCAACGGCAGGCGAGACACCTTTGACAAGAAACGATGTAGACAACACGTATGCGACTGAATTGGCCGCAGCCACTGGTGGAATGGTGGTATCCGTGGAGCATAGGTTCTACGGCCAATCTAACCCGCTTCCAGATCTCTCTGGCAACAGTCTCAAGTATTTGACAGTTGATAATGTGTTGGAGGACTTTGCATCGGTCGTCAGAGCAATCAGAGCTAACGAGACAGCAACGAACTCCACGGTAATTGGTCTCCCAGTTTCTGTGGCCCCAGAGTCGCCAGTAATATTCGTGGGCGGATCGTATCCTGGTGCAGTGGCAGCATGGATGCGTGCAAAGTATCCCGACCTGGTGGCAGGCGCATGGTCGTCGTCGGCGGCAGTGTACGGGCGGTTGGAGAACTACCAGTTTGACCAAGGATTTGGCCGACATTTGAAAACAGCAATGGTAGCAGGCGGCGGTGGCAGTGGGTGCGCAGAGTGCTTTGCCCACGCAGTTGCCGATCTCGACCAGATCCTGCTCTCTGGCGATGCAGCCAGAATTGCAGCCGTTCAGGAGAGACTAGGAATTCCTTTACTGGGTACAAGTGATCTCGCCAACCTACTAACCGTGCTGGCAACAATAGGGGCGCTCCAACCGGTCACAACAGTGAGCGACCCAGTGTACTCTACGGTGTGCGTGTACTTTGAAAAAGGCTTAAACCAGACAACTGACACTAAGGGCTCTGGGTACAGCGCGTGTCTAAACTCGTATATTGCAATGATTAATGGACTCGTAGCGCAGTCGGGCCTCACGCCGCCAATGTTGGTGGCCCTGGGTAACAGCAGCTTAGCAGTGGACAACACCGCGTTAAATCAGCCGCAGCGTGTCTGGTACTACCAGATGTGCACTTGGTTTGGAATGTGGCAGGTAGCCCCGCCACCCATGAGCAATAGCAGCAGTTCGGGTCTGGTTGGATACCGGTCGCAACTACTCGATCTAGACTACTTTCAATCAAGCTGTCCCAAAAAGTTTGGCGCACAAGCAAAGGACCCAGCAGACGTGGATTCTTTCAATGCCAAATGGTTTGAGATCCTTCGTAACACATCCAACGTGTTCTATACCTCAGGATCTCTTGATCCATGGCGCGACTCAACTGTGGACACGAGTTGGGGCAATTTGGTGGATCCTCCAGGCGCATCGGTGGTGCTTACTATCGACGGTGCTACGCATGCGCAGGATCTGCAACCATCCCGGAGCACTGATCTCCTTTCCGTAAAGCAGGCGCGCATGCTGGGCAAGCGGCTGGTGAAACAGTGGATCCGCCAAGCAAGAAGAGATTCACGGCACAGATACAATTGCTAGCCAACTCATTCTTACTGCCCAGCTTGGTATGAAAGAGAGCTTTTCATACATTTGTAGTTTGTTTATGTATAGTGGTTTAAAGAGAATAAAAATGAACAGAGCTGAATAAGGATTGCTTTACTTTTTGCGGGTGAGCACAGAGTGCGCAACAGATTCCAGCGCATCTCTCGCCGACGACGGGGGCAAAATCATAAGGGCCTCTATTGCATGGTCAACGTACCGCTGAGCAAGCGCCCTTGTGCGCGCAATAGCTCCATCGCTCGCATGCACCAGCTCCCAGGCCTTTGCCGCATCACCCTCGTGTGCAAACTTGCGCGCAACAAGCGGACCGAGCTCGGGAAATTGCTGCCACGCATAGAGCACGGGAGCAGTGGCCAAGCCGAGCTCCAGATCCGCACCCACAGGCTTGCCGAGCTGCGCCGTCGACGTGGCAGTAAAATCCAACAGATCATCAATCAACTGGAACGCAATGCCTAGCTGCCGTCCATAGATATACGTGGCCTCCACGACGTCGTCGGTCGCGTTGCTCAGTATAGCAGACGACCGGCAGCTCTTGGCAATAAGACTACCGGTCTTCAAGTACGTTTTCTCCAGGTAGTAGGCAAACGCACTCTCGTCAGGACGAGCCATAGGGGCATCGCCATTGTCCTCCTCTTCTAGGTTCTTCAACTGCTTAAACTCGCCATCCACCAGATCGCACAGCACACTAGCCATGATCTCGATCACCTCGGGGTCACGCAACCGTGCAAGAGCCATCGATGCACGAGCAAGAAGAAAATCGCCTGCAAAGATGGCCATCTTGTTTCCAAACCGCTGGTGTATCGCAGGCATTCCACGACGCGTCTCAGCGTGGTCGATAACGTCGTCATGGAGAAGCGAGGACGTGTGGATCATCTCCGTGATCTCTGCAAGTCTTCGATGCGTGGGCAAGATCGTCATTCCTTCCTTTACAAATGGTGTATACGGCCGACCGCCGTGCGCAGCGCTGGTTGCGTTCTGTATCAGTTGGTTGACATGTCGTGACTCTAGGTCGCTCTGGATGTTCTGTGACGCCGTACGGTCCATCAACGAGTAATCGATGCGCTCAGACTCTGTTGGTCCCACCATGGCCGATGACTTGCCTTGCCGCTTAGTTGCCGTGCTGGTAGCCTGTGCGACGAGCATTACGAGTAGCGGACGAATATGTTTGCCGCTAGCCGAGAAGTAGTATCTCGACACAGTGTTGAGCATCGGGTGTCCGCTCTCCAGCAGTCGGGCCAAGTTATCGGTAATAAACGAGAGCTCTGATCCAACAAGTTCCTTTGGATCAACCAGGCTCTTTGTCTTTTCGTCCGTTCCAACCACCCGCGACGCCCTATCCAGCGCACCCGTCCAGTCATGCCGCACGCCCATGTCCTTCTGCTGCTGTGTATTAGTTTGTGCGGCTACATCTACTGCCTGCACGCCCGACGCCACGATCTGCCGTTCCAGCAACGTTGCCACGTCCTGGGATCTAGGCCCAGCTATCGGCGCCCGCACCCCTGTTGTCGCGCTCTCCAGCATATGTGCCACCTTGGCTGTTCCCACCGCAAACTGCCCGAGCGGCCTGGTCTCTGACGGCTTGCGCACAATGTTGCGCACAAACGCGCCTAGTTGCGCAAGCGTTCCCCGCGCATTTGTGGCCATTTTGTGGAATCCTTCAAATGAGACTACGTATATTCCTCCGAATACTGCTATTCTATGTAGACTAGCAAATGGGGCTATAATTGGATTCGTGGCTGTGCT
>JANBUF010000021.1:0-16451 GCA_027579215.1 Coemansia sp. BCRC 34490 | reverse complement strand
GTTATTGGATCCTTGCTTCTTGCGGTCTGAAGAAGACCGGACAGGATCCCTCGGGCTTTAGATCTCGTGGTGTGGAGTTGGCATTGCAGTGGCCGGTGACTGTCCAACTGGAAAGCTAAATGACTGTCACCTCCGCTCTTCTTCCTTTTCGCAACATTGTATGCTAATTGTCTAGGCTGGGTAAAAAGAAAGGATCTTGTTTTGAAAACACTGCCCACATATACCATTCTAAATACACTACTAATTTGGATCTCGGATAAACGCTGTTGAAATTGAAAGAATAGATAAAAACAGCAACAACAGAACCAAGCAAAGCAAAGAAGGAAAAAGAATAGAAAAGAGAAGAACGCGATGCCGAAACGTTTCAAGGATTAGGGAGAACAAAGTACAGATACATTTAGGCTCTGAGAATCTTTAATTATTGTAACCTTCCTCCTCCGCCAACCTGGCAATTAACGAGGTTTCCAGGGATATTAATGCAGCGGTCGCCGGGACTGCACGACTTGAGCTTCCACTGGCCATCGACACAGCTGTAGAACGATCCAGAGCTTCCATCGGCAACACAGCGCTGTGCTCCACTGGCGCACTGGGGCGCCGTAGAAGTACATGCTGCCTGAAGAGGGCTTGTCTGCTTGCATTGGTATCCGTTGCCACAGCTGTACAGCTTCCAGGAGCCCTCGGAGCAGAAATAGTATAGATTTGGGTTGCTTGATCCGATGCAGCGCCGCTGCCCGTTCTGGCACGTTGGCTGCGGCGGCGGTGCACTATCGGATACGCACTTTGTGTCAGATCCACTACCACCGCATGTGTATCCATTCCCACATGTATACAGCTTCCATTCGTTGTTTGCACAGCGGTAGTAGTAGGGCGATGCCTTGTCTCTACCGTAGCATTTGCGATCGCCCTCATGGCAACCGCCTTCACGCTCTTTAAGCCTATCTGCTGCAGAGACTGCGACAAGCGTGCTAGCAGCAAGCGCTATAAGCATGAGTTTGACAAATAAAACACCAATCATTGTTCTCTTGGAATAATAGAAAGTATATAGAAAGACAAGCAAGCATAAAACAACAAGGACAAAGAGTGAATATCCAGTGCAAATGTATACTCTGCTAGGGAGAGAGAGCCGTTATCTGCAGCAATGTCATATTTAATGGCTGTCAAGCATATGCCATTTAAACCCACTATAGCCATCGGAGTTGTCGAAACAAGCGCATGCCATGGCCCACGTGTGCGCTAATATATGGCGTATATTGCGATGCCATATAGAAAACACTGTTCCTTATGAGTAAAATAAAACGGGGCCGTTTCCGTCGTGTCCAAGGCATATGCTGCAGCCACATGGAATCAATCTAAGAAGTGCCGTAAACGTGTAAGCATGTGTCTGGCTTTAAAGACCAATTCTGGCCTTGAGCCGACCCTTCTCGATCTTTACCACTTATTCATATCCTGCGCTTTGCGCTGGACTTGCTCTTGGACTTTGAGACAATCAGAAGCTGATAGAGAAAAAAAAACGAATATTCAACCGTGTGGAAAAAGTACATAACGTCGATTTGAACAACAAGAAAGGAGCTAGGGCTTTCCAAGAGAAATAAACGCGCAAAGTAATAGAAAAGTAAAAGCAATCCATATCAATATACCCCACATCCCCACATCTATAGAAATGTATAAAGCCCTTTTCTGGGCTTCACCGGCAGGTTATCTACCAAGACTACGAGAGGAAAACAATGGGCTAACTGATTGGAACATAGTCATCAGCATCAAAAGGACTGGCGACCTTGGGGTTGCATTTGTTGCTAAGTTTAAACGACGGCCAGCTGTAACCGGTCTGCTTCCAGAGAGTCAGGTTAGCATTGTAGTACGCACGCGGGTGGTTCTGGATATACTCGCCCGTCGGGTGGTCCGGAGGATCGCAGGAAAGGCGGATGTTGTCTGGGTCCTGGTACAGACGGATGTAGTCGATGGTGAGTTGTGCAGGGAACTTTAGATTTGGGTTGACATAGGAGAAGCTGCCCGATAAGCCCAGATTCATGATGATGTACATTGGCTCTTCGGAGATAATCCGCTGGGAGACCTTGCTCAAGGCGTTTGGACCTATAGCCCGAGCGTCAAGATGCCAAACAGGCTTCTGGTCGACAAACCAGCGAATGTAGCCCTTGGGCCCAGGGCGGTACTCGAAGCCGTATGTCATAAATTTGTTTCCGTTGCTGTATGCCGGGTCTATGTAAAACAGTCCAGAGACACTCTGCTGGAACGAGCCGCCAATGTACGAGTTGTAGCGCGTCATGTTAGCGGCATCTGTCTGGCCAGCCTCCAGCTCGTTCCAAAAGTGCGTGTAATCTTCCCTTCCAATTGCATAGTGGTAGTCGAATGGAGCCACCTGGTTCGACATGGAAGCGCTGAGAAGGCCTCCAGTCATGCTCCCTTCAAAGATATCAATCTCAGGAGCACCGCGTCCAACGCCATACGATGGGTGGTCGCCGCTGCAGACACAGGCGTTAAGTCGCTGGCCAGGCTGCATAGACAGCGCGGAGTTTGTCTGGTTCAGAAGAACACCCTCATCGCAGGCAGTGTAGGTGTATGGCCACAGACCGTCGGTGGTTGCGCCATAGCCAGCACGGCCAAGGTTCCCAAGCGTCCAGATGGCTGGCCAATACCCGGTGTTTGTGCCATCTGACGGCAGCGAAACGCGAGCCTCAAGATACCCGCCCTGGAAGCAGCGCTTGTTCCACGACTGCAGCATCGATGATGTGTACGGCAGACTCGGATGCGATTCATTCTTGTCAGCTGTGATCACAAGGTTGCCGCCTGCAGTTGTGGCGTGGTGTGGGTCGTACCATTCCATGTCGCGTGTTGGCCAGTACCACAGATCCACCGCCTCCCAGTTGCTGTCCTCACCAGGCCCAAAGGTGCGTCCGGCTTTCTCGAACTCGTCGCTGAAAACCAGCTTCCAGTCCTTTCCATCAACAGACGTCCACGTGAGTCCGCTGGGCGAGTCAGGATCAACCAGCGATGTCTTGGGATTAAGCGGCTGGCCTACCGACGAGAAGTTCCGAGCAAGCTCGTTGAGCTGGATGTCGTAGTCGGAGAGTACCGGCGTGGATGATTGCGTGTGTCTGTGGCCCCAGTTGTAATGGCTGAGCACCGGAAGGCCGATAAACACGAACAGCAGCACCACAAGGATGAGCGTCAGCGTGACCACATTACACCAGCCATGGCCTGACCACAGCAGCCGAGCGCGCCAGTTGTTGTAAGTCTTCTTCAGGGTCATTGCACTGTGTGTGCCGCTGTATCCAGCGTAGGAAAGAGAACAGGGCTGTACGGCGGGTGCTGCAGAAGCAGGATATAAACACGAAGGGGTTCAGCGAGAGGGAGGTTGGATAGAAAGACGGGAGATGCAAGTATGTGGAAGAGGAGCTCCGTCAGCGTGGCTAGGTAGCGAAAAGAAAGAAGAAAAAAATTAGAAAGAAAAAAAAAAGAGGACAAAGAGAGCTAACAGATCTTCTGCTCAGTGCTGGCTCTGTCAACAGTGTATGCGGCGTGTGTTTATGCGTGTGCTGCTCTTTTTTCTTTTCATTTTTCTTTTGTTTTCCGTCGCTTTGATAATCGCCTTCCATCGTTTTTTGGCCGCTCACGTTGACTCTGGGAAAAGATAGCACCCGCATCTCTCCCATGCAGCTGCTGTGCTGCTCTTGTTTGTTTTGGTGTGCTTCAACCACGAAGCAATAGCCTGGCGGCTCTCCTCTCACTGAGAGAAAGGTGCCAGAGGAGGAGCACAACACAGTGGGTTTCCATTCTGGGCTCTATCAGCCCCACCAATTGGCTGGCACAGTTGTATGAGGGGAGTGCAGAAGCGTGTTCTGTTCTTAAGCAGTAATGTCAAAGGACTCGTTGCGATTGATGGCGATCTAATGGGCTGGGAAAAAATAGTAGAGCCGGGTGAGCTGAGAATGCACAAATTGTATGAAGACTTTATTGTGCAAAGGACATTGCTGCTGCTGCTGCTGCTGCTGCTGCTACTACTTTTCTTGCAGTCGTATTTTGCGTTGCTTTTCAGCACCATACGCCCTGGCGGAACTCGATCTGTCTTGCTGGCTCAGCCGAGCTGAATCTGAATCCGAAGCGCATAACGTATGCGCTCAAGAGAAAAAAAACAAAAAAGACGGAACCAAAGAAGAATCGCCAGCTTTTCTGGGTTTGGCACACACGCGCAAGCCCTCTTCCACTTGTCCACCTCATTCATTGCCTATTGCTGCTTGTGGCGAGCGCCTCATGGACAAATTTGCTTACGCTGGCTCTGGCTTTGACGGGTTTTCATTTTTCCTCTTGTTTCTTTTCTTTTGAAATTGTCTTTCTAGTTTATATATTATAATTGTTTGTGAAGGTTTTGAGCTCTTGTTGAATCTACGCTTTCTGCTTTCTTTTTAAAAGGTTTCAAGAGCAATCACATCGCTTGCACTCTTCTTCGTATAGCAGCCGATAGCAGTGAGGAGTCTTCCTTGACAAATGTTCATCTTCAAGTGGTTTTGGAATGTGCTGGCCGATTTCGGTAAGAAATGACATAATTGAGCTGTGTGCTGCACTTATGAAAGGCTATTCTTTGTGATAGCGCTGTTATGGCGGCAGCATGTACGATACATGTGTCTTCCTTCCGCAATGTAACTAAACGCAAAGCAATCTTGTTCTGCTGTGTGCTATTCGCGTACTGATTTTGCATTGTAGGTCTGGTAAACAAGAGCGCCAAGCTTCTGTTCCTTGGGCTCGACAATGCAGGGAAGACAACGCTTCTACACATGCTAAAGAACGACAGACTGGCTACGCTCCAGCCAACCTTGCATCCTAGTAAGTATACGCCCATATGCGTTAGCTGTGAGCACTAGTTTTTATTCCTGGAGTGGCGGGGTTTCAAAGGCAGATCTAACGACACTGCGCAAACCTACTCTATTCGTAATTGTAGCATCCGAAGAGCTTTCGATCGGCAACGTAATGTTCACGACCTTTGATCTGGGCGGTCATCAGCAGGCGCGCAGGCTGTGGAGGGACTATTTCCCCGATGTCAGCGGAATTGTTTTCCTGGTAGATGTGGCGGATACCGAGAGGCTCCCTGAAGCAAAGGCAGAGCTCGATGCTTTGCTTGCAATTGAGCAGCTGCAGTCAACACCGTTCCTGATTCTAGGCAACAAGATCGATGCTCGTGGCGCGATATCAGAGGAGGAGCTTCGTGCGCAGCTGGGGCTCTACCAGACAACTGGCAAGGGCAAAGTCCCGCTCAAGGACATTCGCCCCATCGAGGTGTTCATGTGCTCTGTGGTTTTGCGCCAAGGGTATGGCGATGGATTCCGCTGGCTGTCACAATATGTTTGACAGCGTCATTCGCGTAAACTAGAAGATACTGTTTGCCTTTTCTCCAGCATTGCAAATAAAGCCTTTTCTCCTTGTTTTCTATTTCCAGGGGCGAGTTTTATATTGGTTGCGTCCACATGTTACAAAAAGCATTGAAAAGTAAGGCAACAGAAGTAGCAGCCCACACATGGCTCCTTGCAATGTCAGCAGCAAACAAGGACATGCGCGATCTAGTGGCCAAGCTGAACAAGCTGCTCCTTGATGGGGGCAAGCTCGGTCTCCTTGACGGCAATGGCCTTTGCGCGGATGTTGGCAATGGCCTTCTTGCGCTCGTAGAAGGCCTGGGAGCGGACCTTGCGCTTCTTCTCAAGGGTGGCAACGACGTCCTGGTACTTCCATCCAACCTCGGTCGACATGCGGCCAAGAGTAGTGAACTTGCGTCCGGGCTTGAGGTTGATAGCGCGGAGAGCGCGAGGAATAACCATGCGCTTCATCTTGTCGTATGGAGGAGGAACGCCCTCAAACACCTTCAAGCGGCCAATGGCTGCCTCACCACGGGGGGTCTTGTGCGGGATCATACCGCGCAGCGCGCGGTAGAAGATACGCGACGGAGCGCGGAAGTGGAACGGTCCGCGGCTGGGGTTCGACAGGCAGCGCTTGCGCAGGTAGTTCTGCAGCTTGATCTTGTTGCGGAAGAATGATCCAGAGACGTTCATCTCCTCGCAGCGGACAACAACAACCTTCTGGCCGTTGAGGATCAGCTTGGCCACAACCGAGGCAAGACGACCGAGAAGGTGGCCCTTGCCGTCAATGACGTAAACCTATACGCAGTGTTCCAGAACGCAAACGCAGCAATGGAGAAAGGAATCTGTTAGTATCAAGTAGTGTGGTGTTGCGCATGTGTTTGCCGTGCTTCTCTGGCAGGGTTGATCTCCCGAATCAAAGGTATATAGCGGACTGCCTCTGGGTACAAGCCCCCTGCTAAGCCTGTCCCAAAGACTGTTTCGTTCGAATATCCATACGTTTCCTGCCGTGCAACCAGCAGAGATCTATACAGTGGCATCCCAAGGCGCAAACGCACAATGCGTGGAAAAACGCCAGTGCTTGCCATTACATCAAGAATAAGCACCGTCTACATGTTGATTCGACAGCCGAATTCCAGAAAGAAAAAAGCAAGAGTCTGAAGACGGGTGGCAGCACTTGTATTTACCTTGGCAAAAGGAGCGTTCATGTTGCTAGCTAACGTAATAAGCGAATTGAAAGGTACTCTGCCGCACAATTAGGAAAGGTAAGGAAAAGAGAAAGAGCACTGTCTCCAATTCAAAACCGACCGTGGGCTTTGAACTACATCCATCCATTTCTGCTCTGCTAAACCTTGCATTGTATGCATTTTTTTTCCTTTTTTTGTGACCATGGCCCCCCAGCCGAACCAGGGACCATGCCAAGCAGATAGAGCAGAGCCTCACTGAGAGATTGGCTGTGCTGCTTCTCCGTTGGCTGGCGAAAAGAGCTTGCTTGCTGCTTGCCAGCTCTGCGAATCGGCTCGGAGAGATTTCTTTTTCGGCTCACGACAAACCACCGCATGGGAGCCGTTGGGCTGCAGAAAAAGAAAAGAAGAGCCAGCATCCATGATTACGCATGCAACTCAGTAATCAATCAGGCGCTGTGTTTAGGGTCAATTCTCCACGTGACTGGCATCTATTTTGACGCTTTTCTATTCCATCGAGCAGCACATAAAGCACTTGCAAAACCGGTTGGGATAGCTAAAGACCAAAATTCTAAAAGCCAAAATGGCATTTATGCACAACCCAGCATCGCCAGCATGAGTGCTGGCGGCTTGTGCGGTCTGGGTTTTTCTTCGATATTGTATTTTGTATGCATGCGCCGAAATTGCAGTCAATAAATTGGCAAAATGCACCAGCTCTTTTTACAGGCATGGAGCAACAAAGAGACAAGCAGTGAGTGCCTCCTTGTTGCTTAAAGCCAATTATTTATTTCTGCGCACAAAAATGGCGTCTGCTGTTCTGAACTTTGTTATTCCTATTTGCATGCTCTTAGTGGAATGAGGCTCAGTTGCATACATGGCAGTATTATCCATAATGCGCGCAATATTGCCAATTGTAGAGCGGTTCCATCTTGGGAAAGGTGTTGGCTGCCGACACATTTGGCTCAATACATCGACACGCAGCCGCTGGATATCTACGCAATAAACGGCCCCTGCGTTCTGGTATGGTACGGGCAAGCTGGGAGGAAACCCCGGTCCGTGATGACTTTTGTGGCCGAAAGACCATTCGGCAAAAAGAAATCACCCCCTCCTTCCAGACGGACATGGCCAGCATTGTTATTTCCTCATTTGCAGTCATTGTTGCCGTGCCTGACAAGATGCAATGTAACGAAGCACACTCCTATTTACGCATACTTGACGCAAGTGGCAGGCGAGACATGCCTACGGACTGTTTGGGTCGGGCGCCGGGACGGGTGAGAGCAGGCTGCCAGCCAGCGCAGAGCCCAAGAGGCAAACAAGCGTTGAATCAACGCCACGTGCCCTTTCATTTGAATCCTCATTGACGGGCGCTGGTGTATAAAACCCAACTCCATTCCCTTCCAACAGTCCTTCTCGCGTCCGTCTTGTCTCAACGACACCTGTTTTTCTATCTTCCAATGCGATTTTGCTTAACTCCCTGACGATCTATATTCCACTCTGACAACGACGCTCTACCCTGGTCTTTTACCAATTCTTTCATCTCACACGATTTTCATCTGCGCAACCTCATAAATTTAAGCCATATCGGCCACGAAACCGAGCAGGAATCATCCATCTCCGTCAATCTATATATCTATCTGTCTATCCGCTAAAATCCGCATTGCTCAGCAACGGTTCTTCCAACTCTTATCTTGTAAAACGCGCCATCTAGTGCATTCAAGATCACTTATTTGTATTTCCAAAATATTCGCTTGGTGCAAAATCGCCACTCTTTTACCCTGTCTATTCCACGTCTGATCCAGTCTTTATTGTGCTAGATTCTGTGAGCAAAACCACATCTAGGGCTCTGCAAACATTCTCCAAAAAATGGGCATCAAATACACAATGAGGTGGATGGTAAACAGAATGTGGCCACGCATTGATAGCGGCACATCATACGACGCACAAAAGGCAAAGTACGAAAGCAGCAGCCGGTGCTCATCGTCATCGCAGTTTGACGAATCGAGTAGGGTTCATGAGTCCGAGCCTGAATTCTTTGGAATCGACTCTTCCAAAATCAAACTCCTTAACATGGTGCTTCGTGTCAACTAAGCCTCAGCGCCAGGGCCATGCTAACAGAAACAAACAGGTGTGCAGTACTTTTTGGTCATAACATTCGTTCTTATCATTGTTTCAATTTATGTTTTCTTTTTGTTTGGGTTTTAAACATCATATCCGGGTTGCCATTTCCATGCCGTAAATTCCATGTTCTTTAGATGTTCTTGTTCTGTCCATATTTAGTTGCTTGAAAAGACATTTCAAGGAAAAGAAAGACACATATGATCCACGTTTGAATTAAGCAAACTCACAAAAAAGCTGAATGTTAAGCATATTTTGTTTGCCACTGCTGTGGTCAATGTATCCAAACATATTCTGTGCTATTGTTTTTATTCTGCGAAAACAGATACTTCAAATGGCACACACTTTTGTATTATTTGTAAATAAAAAGAGAAAGCAAAAACAAGGGCGCCTCTCATAAACAAGCCGCAAATAGTGTTTTCCATGGGTTTGTGTCTTTTCCTATCTACACTGCTGGGAATGTGGTCTGCATCTTTACCTCAAATGATCTGGGTGCAGCTTTCACAGTGTCAACCTCAAATGCGGGGGCGTGCAGGAGTAGATGTGGAAGATTACGCTACGATGTTCGTCCTTTGTGTCTGAATACCCAGACAACAAAGCAAAGCAAAGCAAGGCAAAGCAAGGCAAAGCAAGGCAAAGCAAGGCAAAGCAAGGCAAAACAAAACGAAACTAAACAAAACAGATCCAAACCAAACAAAAAACAAACGCAACAGCCTCTTTTCTGTGTAGCAGTAACATTGGTTCTTGTCAACGCATTCCCAGTATTTCTCATTGTGGAGGGCACCCGTAGATGTAAATACAAATGTGGGGTGAATGGAAAGAGGGGGAAAGCAACCATCCAGATATTCTGGCAAGGTT
Source organism: Coemansia sp. BCRC 34490 (assembly GCA_027579215.1). NCBI lineage: Eukaryota > Fungi > Kickxellomycota > Kickxellomycetes > Kickxellales > Kickxellaceae > Coemansia > Coemansia sp. BCRC 34490. The sequence continues at coordinate 6,931 of JANBUF010000021.1, read as the reverse complement.
TGTAATCGCGAAATACCATGTTAGCTATTAATAATATAAAAGTAGCACGCTGGCTTATTTTACTCACACGACAGCACCCACACATTGGATATTTGGACATGTTTATTGCTGGCTAAAAAAAAGGTCTTTGGGGCCCAATGTTCCAACATCTATTTTTAAGCACTTGCAAATGTGATAAACCATTAAAGGACGTTTCAGGTTGTGTGTAAAAAAGACATCTCGTGTACATGTCGAGTGGCGCTATTCAGCAGTATCGAAAAATAGGACATTTGGTGCTCAAGGTTGTTGTGTGCAAGCATGTCTTTATTAACTGACAACCACACCAGTCCGCACGTAAAAACAATGAACTATGTACGCTCTTTTATTCTTTAGTTCTCGCAACATCTTGTCTGCACCAGCAACCGAATCCACTAATTGAACCTGATACGCTGCACTCTTACACGCAAAAAATATTGTTCGCTCTTACACGCTCTATTGTAGTGTAGACAATAGCACCCATTACCACAGCCTGCTGTTTACAACGTACACCCTCTTTTATTCGCAGCAATAATGAACAAACACAACAAAGGAGCATACACTGTTTTAGGCTGTGCTGTGGTGGTGTTTGGCGTTCTTGCCGGTGCGTATCCAACATCTGTCAATAATGCTGGCGATGTATGCAAGCCACGATCGATTTTCTGCGCCGATGGAGATGGCACCAGTTCACGATATCTGAAATGTGTTCACGAAAGACTGGTTGAGGGGTTCTGTCCCCAAGACAGCATCTGCGTTGGATCCAAAGACACGACTATATTCTGTGCTACCGACCGTTCAAGCAGCACCTTAAACAAAAGCCCATCGGCGGTGTCGCCAGAAGAAACAACGCTGACTGTAATAGTACATCAAACCGAAGCAGCACAAGCACTTGCACCAAAACCATTGCCGCCAGCCGTTCATTCTTCCCCAAAGCCTCCTATTTTATTGTTGGCGTCAAAGACATCTGCGCAGCAGCAACTGATGGTGCCAACACTGCCAGCCATTGCCCTGCCGCAAGCAAGCCCTGTATCGTCGCCAATACTCACAAACCATTACCCATTGAACGGCGGACAGAAGCTACAAGACCAACCACTGCTTCTTCACCAACCCCCTCCGTCTTCGATTATTCAGGCTGTACACCAGCAGCCCTGGAATCCGACCTCGCAGGCTATCCAGGACAGATCCAAGCCTCATAGCCCGCCGTTCTTTGCCGTCGCTGGTTCTCCAAATAGCAACAAAGCACAAGGCCCCTCCTCTTATGTGCCTTCATTATATCCGGGAATAGCGCAACACACTGCACCCATCACTTTACCACCTACACAGCATCGTCACAATTCCCAGCAGATACAGCCACAAGAAAGCAGGCCACAGTCGCCACATGCATTGGCGGGTCTTCCAAATACACCACAGCAAGGGAATAATGGATTCAAGCCAAAGCCCACTCAGGCTCTGTTTGGCGGCATTGAAGCAGACCGTGTTTTGTCTGTTGTCGGAAGCGCTATATTCTCACAACTAGCTCTATCCACAGAAGCGGACACAGAAGTACAAAGTGAAAGTGCTGTTAGCCACGCCAGCAAGCCACTAAGCCTGTCGCTAGAGCCATCAAAAGTAAAGGCAATAGAGACAAGCATAGTTTCACAGAGCGCTTCTGTAGCGAACGAGCCAACCAGCATTATTCCCATGATAAACATGCCACCACCGCTGGCACCACCACCACCGATGCTGCCACCACCACCGCCTGTCTGCAATCCTGGAAACTTTATGTGCGCAATGCACGGCCTAGGGCCTGGGTATTTCGCCTGCGACGCTGCAGGAGTCGCCCTTCCAGCATCCTGTGCTGAATATGAAGTATGCTACCAATATGGCCAATCCATCATCTGTGCTGCTCCTGGAGAAGCACCCCGGCCTAACATGTTTTAAAAAGTAGAACCAGTACAAAATGTATCTTTTATCTTTTATCTCTCAACAAACAGTATTTTTTAAATATTATACGATTCACTACCATTTTATATGTAAAAGCAAAAAAGAACTTTTAAGACAGAATCTTTGATTAGTGATAGAAATATGTAGAAGAGCCATCTGTAAAAATAAAATCCAAAGGACTCACTGGAATCTCCGAACAGATGTCAAAAGGCACGTCAGTTCCCCGACGGAATAGCCTTGTATTTAAGTGGTCCTGCAACCTGCCCGTAAAGCCCAAGGTTTTCGCGTCCAATCATCTCGTCTTGAACCTGCTCAATGCTCTTAAAATAGCGGACCGTCTTGACGTGTAGCTCAAGCGTGGCATCGTCATCACATACGACGAGCGAGCGAGGATGTGTCTGGATTGCCGAGACGGTCCACATGTGGTTTACGCCTTCCTCAATACACTTTGCAAGAGCAATCGCCTTGTTCGCGCCTGTGATAATAACCACAACCTCGCGCGCGTCCATAACGGTTCCAACGCCAACAGTAAGTGCTAGCTTGGGAACCTTTGAGACGTCGCCTCCAAAGAAGCGAGCATTGGCAATGATCGTCTCATATGCCAGCGTTTTGACACGGGTGCGGCTTTGCAGCGAGCTTCCAGGCTCATTGAACGCAATGTGGCCGTCTGGGCCAATGCCGCCCATGAAGAGTTCGATGCCACCGTAGGACTGGATCTTGGCCTCGTATCTCTCGCACTCAACCTGCAGGTCAGCGGCATTACCGTTCAATATGTTGACATTCTCTGGCGGAATGTCAATATGCTTGAACAGATGGTTCCACATAAAGCTGTGGTAGCTTTCTGGATGATCGCGGGGTAAGCCAACATACTCGTCCATGTTGAAGGAGACGACATTCTTAAATGAGAGTCTGCCTTCATTGTAGAGCTTCACCAGGCGCTTGTATACACCAATGGGCGAGGATCCTGTCGGGAGTCCAATAACAAAGGGGCGCTCCGCAGTGGGCTCGAACTGGATAATCCGCTCCTTGATGTACTCGGCTACACAATTCGCATTATAACAGCAATATAAACCAGATCTCCAGCTTTAGAATATGTGCAACGGCTCAAGACAGCACAAATGGCTCTACTTGAGAGTAGGGGTATGTCAAAATGTCTATTCAAATTGTCGACCAGGCATGGGAATTGCTGCTGGATTGGAACAAGCGAACCAAAGCATTGATATATGGCAAGCAACGCAAGCCACCAGGCACAGCAGCAGCAACAAATCTCATCAACAAGAAAAAAAAAGGGGGGGTCTGGGTCATGTCCTTATATTTTATCTCCATTTCCAGCACAAAGCGGAAACAATGTCTAAAACAGGAGTCCCTCAGTGAAGGATAAGAAACAAGCAGCTGATCCGTGTCACACTTCCGCTTCAAGTCAGAAAGAGTGGAACAAGGGTGGAAGCGCTCTTGCCATCATTGCTGTTTGCTAAACAAGCGGTGCCATCAGAATGGCTCTCGCATAGAAAATCTTTACCAGAACAAGACAGGCGTAGCTTCTGATACACTTTGCTAACAGGTCGCAGCGCCAACAGAGAAAGGAAAATACCAGTGTGCAGCACTGAAATCTAAGCAATCCAAAGACGTACCAATGTAATCAGCCACAGTATCGGCGTCGTTACGAATAACAAGTCTCATTGTGTCGTGTCAGCAAAGAACAAGAGGTTCCACCGAGAAATATATCGTTAACAATAGAAGATGGACAAGGAGAAGAAGAGCGGCAAAGAGAAAATGATAAATGAAATACAATTAATATGTTTCATAGAGGGGACAGTGAAAAAGAAAAAGAAAAAGGCCAGACTAGCACCGCCCAACTGTCTACAGTTTGATTATAAAGTCTTTTCTTCCTCTTCAGAGAAAACGACACAGGGTGTGAGGAAGAAGGGGAGGAGGAGGGGCAATAATAATAATAATAATAATAATAATAATAAGCAAATTCACTGATAGCAGGATAATGGACGAAAAGAGGGCGCGACTTTACTCTTATCATTTGTGCAAAGACATATCCGCCTGGGGGATCCCTTCGTACATATTTTCGGAGCGATATGCGAAGATCACATTTTTCTGTGCATTATCTTTTCCAAGAGAGTGTTTGCTCTTTCAGCAGGCTTTTGTCCGAGCGGTTGGCGGCACTAAAGCCATCCTACATGTCTGCTAGTGTTGCTCATTCCGTCTCTTGCTTCCAAGCCATGCCTTCTTCAATGCACATGGCTTCCTCCTGTTGGCTGTCTTGTATTTTAGCGTTGGAAAATCCCCCTTTTCTGGACGCCCGAAATGAAGCTGGTGCATGGCTTTCTGTGCGGTAACAAGGCATGGCGCGTTTTCTATTGGAAGAAGGACATGCAGGAAAGTGCGCGTTGTCTGCATTTCGGCCCCTTTTTCGGTGACTAATCTGAAAGCCCCAGACCTGAAATGGAAAAGAGCATTTGTTCTGGAAGAAAACAATGCGCTGTCTGCTACTGCTTCTGTGAAGATGTCTATTGATATGCGACACATACAAGATACGCAGCAGAACATGGTATATTCTATTCTACAAAAAAAAGCCAAAATAGCATCTGTCGGCAAAGATAAATAAATGAAAAGAGAAAAGGGTCTTTACATTGCTATTTACTGGCTGCTACCAACAGGTCTATCGTTTCTAGTACTCACGCGGAAGCTAGCATCCGGTTTCGAACCCAGTTCTCTAAACCGCCTGCAACAATTATTTCCTGTGCTGCTCTGCCAATGCGTGGGATGCTTCCAGTATATTCGTTGTTTTCAGCATCGTTCGCAAGTGACAGCTTGCCTGCAGTCAGTTCGACTCTTGCATTGAGGCCAGTGATGATCGTCGATGCCGCGTCAGGCTTCTGGTACCTGTCGCGCAGCCACTTGACGAGTGGTGGAGACTCAAGTACCAACAGGCCGTTGTTTACTGCATTGCGCTTGAAAGTTTCGCTTGCACTCTCGCAGATGACAAGGCGCACACCCGCAGCAAGAAGCGCTGTCGCAGCCTGCTCGCGCGACGATCCTGTACCAAAGTTTGCACCTGCAACAACAATATCTTCATTCTGCACGAGCTTGCTAAACTCGGGATCGTAGTTCTCCATGACGATTTGCTTCATCTGGTCGCGCGTGATGTCGTCTTGATATGTGTACTTGCCTGGATAGATTCCGTCAGTATTGAGATTGTCTGCCGGCAGGAACACAATCCTTCCACTAAGCAGTTCCGGGAACCCGTCAATTGCGCTGCCAGTGGCAGCAGTAGCGGCAGCACCATTACCATTGCTATCCGTCTTGAGTGTTGGTGTCGCATGCTCAAAGCCAAATGAAACACGCCGTGGCGCACTTTCAGGCAATACGCTCTTAGCATTAGCCTTGGCAATTGCTGTTTCTGGCGAGCAGATGTAACCCTCGATTGCAGAAGCAGACACAACGGCTGGCGATGCCAGATATGTATGTGCCTTCTTTGAGCCCATGCGACCCTTGTAGTTTCGATTTGTTGCGGATATGCCAACCTCGCCGTCCTCCAGCAATCCAACGCCAAGACCGATGCATGGGCCGCAGCCAGGCGGCAGAGTCTTTGCACCGGCATCAACAAGCACCTGCCAGTCGCCGCTCGCTTGGGCCTCAGCCTGAACTTGGCTAGATGCAGCAGCGACATACCAGGATACGCCATCAGCAGCCTTCACTGTATGGTCAGGCCGTGCCTGCTTGATGGCACGAATGACATTGGCGGCCTCACGAAGATCCTTTGCACGCGAATTCACACAGGAGACAATATAGGCCTTGTGGATTGCAATCTTTTTATGTTCGAGGTCTGCTAGCGGCGTGGCAGTCTTGACGGTATCTGGACCAGAAATGTGCGGGGTCAGCGACCCAAGATCAAGCCAGATATGCTTGGCGTAGACGGCATCCTCATCCGGACGCCAGCGAGCGGGGTCTGACTCCACGCTCCGACGCAGCGCAGCAACAGCATCGGCATTAACAATAGGATGCAAACCGTTGGAGCTCTTTTCGGCAATATGCCTTGCACGCGCCTCGTACCACTGCATGGTAGTCTCGTCAACAGCAAAGAGCCCGGCAAGAGCACCCCATTCTGTGGTCATGTTTGCAATTGCAAGGCGGTCCTCAACAACCAGACTGCGTGTGCCCTCGCCAACAAACTCGACAGCGTGATTCAGAACCTCATCCTTGGAAAATAGACCGCAAAGAGCCACGATGACATCCTTTCCAACAACGCCGGCCGGAAGCTGGCCACGCAGCTCAACCTTTGCAACGGGCGGCGCCTGCCACCATGTCTGCGATGTTGCCCAGATTGCAGCAGCATCAGTGCGCACAACAGGCGTGCCGAGACAGCCGATACCGCCGTACATGTTTGAGTGTGAGTCTGAGCCAACCACCATAGTGCCTGGCCATGCGTGACCTTCCTCGACAAGGACCTGGTGCGCAATGCCGCGACCAGCCGGATAGAACTGGTTTCCATGCAGCTTGGAGAAGCGCTCAATGCTGTGGTATTTAGCAATGTTCTTCTCGCCCTTGTTCTGGATGTCGTGGTCAAGAGCAAAAACAGGCTGTTTTGGATCGGCAAGCCTTGTTGCGCCAATGCTGGTGAACTTTGGAATGACCGCGCCGGTGTTGTCGTGTGTCATGATGTGTCGTGGGCGAATGCCAATAAAGTCGCCACTGCGCACAAGCTCGCCTTCAGACAATCCCACAGCGTGCTGCTGTGCAATCTTCTCTACAAGCGTCTGGCCGCCCTGGCGCGGCGTAGTAAAGCCGAACCCGCGCTTTGTGGTTAGCACCGAGTGTCTGCGCGGCGCAGAGGCTGCGGCGTGTGGTCCGACTCGGCGGGCGGCAGCAGCAGCAACAAGTAGCCTGAAGCTCATGGTCACAGCAAACAAATATAGATGAGAATATTGTAAAAAGTCACTTTTCGTGCAGTCTAGAAAGATAAGATTGAGCAGGCGGCAAG
>JANBUF010000020.1:0-16807 GCA_027579215.1 Coemansia sp. BCRC 34490 | reverse complement strand
CAGTGTTTAAAAGCAGAGAGGATTATTAGGAAAAGAAGCTTACTGTGTAAACAGATAGAAGAGTTGTTGCTAAAGACAGTGTCAGCCATGAATGGATGAGGCTATTATTTATTTAAGAGTGAACATGAATAATACCACTGTGTGGTTTGTTTCAAGGCAATTCCAAGTGTGAAGGATAAAGGCTGGTTTTATTAATGCAAAAGGGAGAAAGAATAAAGGGAGGCAGCATCTGTAGGCCGTCCCAGCTAACCCTAGAATGGAGGAGGCTCAGTTCTATCGTAGATCCCTTCTCTGCTTGCTTCAGTTGAGCCTGGCTTCAAGCAAGGGAACGGAGGGTACATTAGTCAGAGTACCAAAGTAGGGCGCGGGTGTGTGCATGTGCGCGGGATTCTGTTCCTACACCGCTCCTTTTTGTTCTTTCTTTTCTTCCTTTCCTTTCTTGTTCAGATATAATTTTCAATATTTTCTTTTTGTTTTTGTTTTTTTCCTGATTTTTGTTTTTTTTATTTACTTTAAGGGCTATTGGCATTTCATTTATACACGCGCATTAGCAAGCAGACCTGGCGAAATGCGTCTTTCAATTGTACACGACAATGGGTCCTTTACCATCGAGGTGGACGAATCGATGGCACTTGGAGACCTCACTGCGCTGCTTGAGCTAGAGGTAAAGATAAAGAAGAGGTTTTTATCTGGCTTTTTTTGTTTATCGCTCTGTGGATAACTCCTATTGACGCATTTACTTTATTCCCATTTATCGTCGTTATTGATGTAGTGCAACGTTCCGGTAAACGACCAGCTGATAATTCACAATAGACGGGAGGCAAGTGGCGCTGACAAGACGTTAAGCCAGCTTGAATTCAAAAACGACGACATCCTGTATCTCTCCAACAGACGGAACAGCATGTCCCCAAAGGGGAGAAATGAGATCAACAACAGCAGTGGTGGTGGCGGTGGTAGCGTAGTGCCGTCCTCCGCCGCGCAGGGGGCAATCAGTCCGCAGATGGAGGCGCGTCGACAGAACGTGCTCAACAGCCAGCAGCTGATGCGGCAGCTATCGCAGACGCATCCGAACATTGTGCAGGCGGCCCAGAACGACCCGGCCGAGTTCTCGCGGCTGGTGATGCAGCTGCAGGAGGAGCAAGGGCGCGTGGAGCAGGCAAGACGCCGCGAGATCGAGAACCTCAACTCCAATCCGTTCGACATCGATTCGCAGCGACGTATAGAGGAGATGATCCGGCAGGAGAACATTATGCGCAACATGGAGGCTGCGCTCGAGTACAACCCGGAGTCGTTTGCGTCGGTGGTTATGCTGTACGTGGATGTCAAGGTCAACGGGACGCCCGTCAAGGCGCTTGTGGATTCGGGTGCGCAGGCCACGGTGATGAGCCACTCGTGCGCAGAGCGCTGCGGCATCATGCGGCTGGTCGATACCAGGTTCTCCGGCGAGGCAAGGGGCGTGGGGACCGCCAAGATCCTGGGCCGTGTGCATAATGCGCAGATGAAGATTGGAGTGCAGACGCTCCTGTGCTCGTTCACTGTTATGGAGGGCGCCCATATTGGTCTGCTTCTGGGTCTCGACATGCTTAGACGCCATCAGGCCTGCATTGATCTGAAGACCAATGCGCTGGTTATCAATGATGAGAATATCGAGTTTCTGCCAGAGCACCAGATCCCAAAGAGCTCGCTCGACGATGACAATCCTGCTGCTACTGTTTCTTCGTCTCTGTTATCGGCCGTTCGCCCACTGCCAGCAGCGCCCGCGCGTCCTGGAGGCATGGCTGCCACAAACGCTTCCGCAGTCCAGCCGCAGCAGCAGCAGCAGCAGCAGCAGCAGCAGCAGCAGCAGCAGCATCGGCAGCAAGGCGCTTCCGCCCAGATCCGACAGCAGCCCGTCGGCATTCATTCCGAGACCACTATCAAAACGATAATGGATCTTGGCGTGAGTCGTGAAGAGGCCATCCGCCACCTCGATGCTGCTGGTGGCAACCCAGAGATTGCGGCCAGTTTGATATTCTCCTGAGCTAGCTCTTCTGTGTTCAAGGGAAACGACCTTTTAGTCATTTTTGTTGCACTATGTCTTTATTAGCCATAAACATACATTAACACGATCTAGTCTATTTAATTTCAAAGTGAAAAGGAGATTATAACAACACCGTTGTTATCATTCTGCTTAATTTTGTTTTGTTTTGTTTTGTTTTTTTACACTGGGTATTGGTATTTTGCAAAGCATAGGGTAACACGAATACAGACCTAAAACACTAAATTAAACTATACTAACGTAAACTGAAATAGACTATAAAAAAGACATGCAAGGGGGTTTCTTCCGTTCCTCCTCCTCCTTCTTACAGACAAATACGTCTGAAATAAGGGAGAAGGAATAACACATTCAAACCTGCCAGTTATTCATGTTCTGGTACGGATTAAGGTGAAATTCACCCAGCCGTCTGTTTGCCGCCGCCGCCTCCGATAGCACTCCGCCATTGTGCGCCAACGATGGCAACGTGGTGAACGCGTTTACAGGCGATGACTGCTGTGGCTGTTGTTGCTGCTGCTGTTGCTGCTGCTGGTCCTGCTGCTGCTGGTCCTGCTGTTGCTGTCTATGGTGTTGCTGGGTCCTTGACATCAGTAGGTACGGGTTAAAGCTCGCCGATGCCGATCCTCTGCTTACTTGATGGGTGGCCTGCATGGCTGAATTAATGTGAAACATATTAGACTGCTGCTGTTGCTGCTGATGCTGTTGCTGCTGTTGCTGTTGGTAGTGGTAGCTTTGCTGGCTCGTTGGAGTGGTAGCCACAGCAGTACCAGCAGAAGCGCTGCCGGGTATAGACGAATTTGACGAAAGCAGGATATGGTTTAGGGTGCTAACAGGTGCAGATGACTCCATATTACTGGCCAACGCGGTCTGGGACCGCTGATAGTACGCAGCGTGGGTGTCCTGGTGCTGGACATGGTGATTCGCAGCCTGTTGCTGCTGCTGCTGATAGGTTTGGTACACTGGGAGCGTTGCAGCAGCGGCAGTGGTAGTGACCGCAGCAGGTACGGCTGAGCGGGGTCGATCGCTGGACATACCAAAGTCTACTGAGGAGGACGCATTCGCGGCAGGGTTTGATATTGCGGATACTGCTGCTGAGCGTGGTACTGGCTCTGTTGCTGCTGCTGGTGGAACTGTTGCGATTGCTGGTGGTGGTATGTGGCGTCGTAGGGCGTTTGGATTTGGAGGTGCATCTGCTGCTGCTGTGCGTGCTGCGGCTGCCGCTGCTGCTGTTGCTGTTGCTGCTGCTGGTGAGATTGCTGCTGCATGCTTAAGAACGCCTGAGGCGGAGGCGGCAGTTGTTGCTGCTGCTGCTGTCCTGCTTGTGGCTGCGGACTTTTGAGAAGTCCAGGTTGGTTTGTTTCCCATAGTCTTTGAGACATCTGAATATGTTGCGGTTGTTGCGGTTGCTGCTGCTGCTGTTGGTGGTGGTGGTGTGTTTGCATACTCCACACCTGCTGCTGCTGATGTTGCTGCTGCTGATGTTGCTGGTTGCCTTGAATAGCCGTTTCCCTCGGCGGCGCCGAGAAAAAATGTCGGCGACTGCTGTGGTTGAGGCTGCGGCTGTTGCGGTTGTCGCTGAACGGAACCGGCATGCGAGCGACCGTCGATCGCTGGCGGAACGCTCGGATTGCCAGCAAGAATCGATGCTCTGGCGCCGGCATGCGAATGAACCTGCATAGGCTGCGACGGCAGGGCAAGAGACGAGTTGATGGAGCGCTGCACGACGCTGCTGGATGTGGACGCCGAGTTCTGGCTGATGATCTGGTGAGAAAGTGAAGCCAAGTCGGCTGGAGTCGGTGTTGCCTTTGGCTGCACTTGAGCCAGCTGCTGTTGCTGTTGCTGCTGCTGCTGCTGTCTCTGCTCTTTCTGCTGTCCACGCTTCTGGCTGGGCTTGGACTTTGCAGACTTTCCCTCAGTGGCAGCAGTAAGTGGGTTCTTTCGCGGACGACCTCGTGCTCGTTTGATGGGCCCGGACGACGACGATGCGTTTGCGCCTGAGGATGCAATGGATGCGGGAACAGGCGAGAGCGCAGTATCGGGGGCGCCGGCAGCAGCTGCTATGGAGTTGGCAGACACGTTGCCTGTGCCGCTGAGCTCGGGCGACTGCGCAACGCCGCCAACAATTCCGTTGTGCTGCGACGTTGCGCGCGCAACATCAAGAAAGTGCACGGCATGCGGCTGCGATGACGACGCGGAGCCGGCGCCGTTGCGGTGGTCGATGGCCATAGCCGACCCGTTGGCCATCATCATAAGCGACCCATCGTTGGTTGCGGTCTTGTCGCTGTCGCCCGTCAGTGCGCCGCTGTTGCTGTGGTCCACAGTGTCCTCAGAGATGGTCGGCAGCGCCGAGCCGGGACGCGCACTGGCGGAGGTGCCCGCGCTATTCAGTTCGCCGGCATCAATTGCGTATTCGGGACCATTGTGTCTATCGAGATGGTGGTTTAGCCGACGGATCTCGCTCAGAACCTCGGCTATTGTGTGCGGATGACGCGCGGCAGACCAGCACAGATCGGCGCAGGCAGCGGACATCTGGAGAAACAGGTTCTTGAACTCCGTGGACGGAACATGGTAGATTCCCTTCTCGGCAGCGTCGCGCGCAGCCAGAGCGGCGGCTGAGATGCTGGCGTTGTCGCCGGTGCGTATCGTGTGCGCCGAGGGCATCATCAGCTCGTAGCGCGCAGCCAGCGGGTGGTTGTGCTCCAGTCTCAGCAGAATTATCTTCCACATCCCCGACGCCTGGCGCGACGCGCGTGCCAGCCACCGGCATCCGGTCTTCATTGACTTGCGCCGGTGCGCACCCGAATGCGCAACTCCGCCAACCCGTGGCGACGTCACCGTGTCTGGCCCATCGCCGCATCCGCCGCCTCCGCCATCCGACGCTGCTGCGCTGTCCTCGCGCTTGTTGCCGGTCGACTCCTTGCCGCGCGGCGTGCCCTCCGAGGAGCACACAATGTCGCGCTTGCGGATGGTGCCGCCCTTGTCTCTTTCAACATCATCCAGCCGCACATTGAAGCCGTTCTCCATTGCAAAGTGCTTGACATGGGCAATGAACGCATCCTGCGACTCAAACAGCTGCTCTGGGATGAGCGTGCATTTCTCTGTGGCCATGTTTCTGCTGCCAAAAATAAGAAGGGGGACCCTTCGCGAGACTTGCACTACAGCAAACTTCTATTAACCTGAAAGGCTCAGGCGTGATAGGAAGAATAAAAAAGCAGATGAGATGAAGCGGATGTGGATGCGTTTTTGGTCAGTGATTTTTATCCCGTCTGCTCGCTTGCAAAAAAGATATTTGGAACATGGGGTTTGGTTGTCAGATGGAAAAAGAAGAGGATGTATCAACCATTAAATGGCTGTTGGTATTTTTGACAAAAAGAGAGAGAGAGAGGAGACATGAGCATCGCTGTTTTGGAGCAAAAGTGCCGTGGTTCCGGTTCATCCATTAAGGAGAGAAGCAACATACAAATGGCGGTGGCAGCTCCAACTGATGCGACTAAACGCTATGCTACGATATATGCATTCTTCTTACCTTGCGTTGCTGTTCTCTGATACACGCTTAACAACAGGCTGAACGCGTTCTACGCGTGCGAGCCTCGTTTCCTTTCTGCGAAGGGCGAAATTAGAACTGATTTCGAAAGCGCGGGGGTGGGCACAGAATAGCCAAACCCCCTCTTGCTGTACACAAAAAAGGATAAACCCCTTCCGAGCAGCAGTGCTGTTTATCGAGGGAAAGAGTAGGCCCCAGGACAATAAAGCCTTGGCCCAGCAAAACAACCCGGTTCTTACAGACTAGAAAAAGCTTGCTCCAGTGGCAAGGACTGCGACGACGGCGACGACGGAAGCAGGGGAGGAGGACTATTACGAGAAAATAAATAAATGAAGCGAAATAAACAGAAAAAGAGAACCAAAAATACAACACCCGGCACTATTCGCGTGTTAGTAGCCTGGGGGTGTAGTTTTATTTATTTTATTTTTCTGCTCTAACCTTTTTTCCCGTTTTCTCATATAAAAGATTACAGAAACGAAAAAAAAAGATTGTAACAAAGTAGGGAGTGAGTGGGATTGGATTCCTAAAAGAAACGAAATAAAAAATAAATAAAAGCGGAAGGAAAGAAACCAAAAAAATAATTTTTTTGTCTACGATTTATTGGCGTTCGGGGGGGATCAGCTCCCAGGGGGTTGTCTTGTGCCCCCCCTTGGATTGCAGTGACTTCCGCCACCTGATTGGCCTTGCTCAGCCAGCGTGCCTTTTTTACTTCTTTCCTGCCCAGCTCGTCACGTGCACACACGCCTTTCATTCACGTGATCCGGTCCTGGGAACAACAAGCCTACAATTTAGTCGTGCCTTGGGATAACAAGAGACCTCTCTCACTCTCTGTCTTCTGCGTCTACCGCTGTTTATGCATTTACGCTGTTTGTTCTGTAGTAGAACCACCGATTTCAATAGCCCACGGACGAAAGAAAGGGATCCGGAATGGCGGTTCCTCCACAGCTGTCGGCGTCGCTGATCGTGACGGCACCAATGGTAGGCAGGACAGTCACTGGAACACACAACTACCGCGTGCTGATGGTGCAGAGAGTCAGCAAGAGCGGGAGCTTTGACGGGGCGCACGTGTTTCCGGGCGGAGTATTAGAGAAAAAGGACTATGAAGCGGCTCCGGATGGCCATCCAGAGCTGGCGCACAAGCTTTGCGCGGCACGCGAGACGCTTGAGGAGACGGGGCTGCTGTTTACCAAACCACCGGCAATCCGAAGATGGTGGGCTCAGGACGCTATTGCGGGTCTGCGAGGCAAGACGATTCAGGAGGTCTGCGTGGAGGCCAGTACGCGGCCGGCTGATCTGCAGCTGTTTGCGCGGTGGATCACGCCGCGAGCGCAGAAGCGGTGGCGATTCGATACGCGGTTCTACATGCTCAACATCGCGGACGACGACAGGTTTCTGGTGGATCAGCTGGAGCGGAAGACGCTGGTGCAGACGCGGGAGCTGGTGGGAATGAGCTGGTCCAGCCCTGCCGACCTTTTGCTTGCCAACATGCGTGGCGAGCTCCCGCTTTTCCCGCCGCAGTTCGCGATCCTGCACGAAATGAGCAAGTACCGTCGGTGGCAGGATCTTCTGGCACGCAGCGTGGGCCAATGCGAGGAGGAGTCGGACGTGGTTGAGAGCAATCCCGTCGAGCCCTTGCTGTGCTCCCGCAGCGATGGCGTTGTTGTTGCGCTGCTGCCGGGAGACCGCGCGTACTCGCCGGATAGTGCCACGTCAGTCGCGGATGCCGAGCTCTTTTGCCAGGACTCTGCGGAGCGTGGGCTGCGTCGCCTGTACATGAATCGCAGAGCCGGCGGCGGCGGATTCGATGCCATCTCTCTGGTCCAGACGCCGGGCACAATGGGGTCTGCGCCTGCTTTTCCAGCGGGGGCGTCCCGTCTGTAGACCTCCGAATTCGAAGGTGAAGAAGAGTCTGTGGAAGCAAAGAGGCATTGTCAGTGTGAATGATGATGATGATGATGACATGTGGGGAACCAGAGAGCGATCAATGAGGTTGATTTCTAACGGCAATGCTGGCTGAAGGCTCTGCAAACACAACCTTTTTTGTTTTTCTTCTGGATCAAAAACAACTTTGGCTCTTGCGCTTTTTCCTTCTTTTGTCTCTTGCTCGCCCATTGCCATGCATCGACCTGCATGCACGCGGTTGGATTTGAGATTCGCCTTTCTTCCTTCCTTCTTCACTGTAGCGCACTCGTTGTATTTTTAGATCCTCCTTTCCTCACTCTGACGAAAACATGGGTTGGCTTTGAGGGTTTCCATCTAGAGATTTTTCGCTTCTTGGCTTGTTTATCGCATGAATAAAAAAAGTTATTCAACTTCTCACTAGGCTTTTTCACCTTTGCTTTTTGTTTCCGCCTTCTATTTCCATTTCTACCTTCTTGTGAGCAGGACTCTATCCCCCTTCTTTAGTTATTCTGTTCTCCTTTTAGCCAACCACACCACCCTTGTGATCGTTTAGATAGAGGGAACAGTAGAGAACTACCCTGGTGGAGGGGAAAAGAAAGAAAGAAAAGGGAAAACCACACAATGCGTCTGCCGTTCTCGCTCCATCGGGGCACAAAGTCCATCGACAACTTTGTGCAGCTGTCGCCCAGTCGCGAGAGCAACGCCCGCGACATAGACCCGGCCAAGGAGCTCGGCGGCATCGGGTCGCTGAACACGGCACCGCTGGCGGCTGGTCGCATCCGCGGGATGTCGGCCAGCAGCATTGCATCCAACAGCAACAGCATTAACAGCAACATCCTCGTTGGATCGCGGCCAGCGCCAGCAACAGTAAGCGGTGGCGCTGGTATGCAGTATGCGCGCGGACGGCCTGTTTCGATGGCGCACTCGATGTACGGGCACTCGCCGACGGCCGAGATGCAGCTGGCCCAGATAGACGAGGATCTCGATACGATTATGGACGAGATGGGGATCCCGCCGGAGCAGCGTCTGACGATGAAGAACATGCCTGTGGACAACAAGGTGAGACTTATCCAGACGCACAAGATGCGGGCCACGAAGGAAACGAGGGCCGATACCACTCCGCTCTCTGAGCATCTAAAGATCCTGGACCGCGCTGGCACGCAGTCGTTGCCGCTTGTGCGGTTGGAGAAGCTTCGTGTCGACATCTCGTACCAGAGCATCCAGCAGACCAACGCTTTCATCGAGGGCGGTGGACTGCGTCTGCTGCTGATCCATTTGGGCCAACTCAACGCCCGGCGCACTGCCACCCGTCGCATCGACGAGCTGAATAAGGAGAACGAGATCCTGCGCTGCATCCTCGGTTTGGCAAAGGTCCCTGCTGGCGCTGCTTACCTGGTTGACGGAACCACCTCCCATCTCAGACATGTGATGGATTCCGCTGGGTCGCTCTGGCTGCCGTGTGCGGTTGTTGCGCTGCGTATTGGGTCGTACCTGGTGCAGCAGGAGTCCCTGCACTGCGTGGCCTCCGTACTGAGCTCTATGTTCCGCAGAGACACGGCCACCGCCGAGGCATCCTCGGCAAAGCGCAACCCGCCGTTTGTCGAGTGGATGGAGGCCGTCGACCAGGCTGTCAAGGAGTACGTTGGCAGAGCCGGCTCCAGCGCATCATCGTCGCCCCCGCCCGGCATGGTGCCTCAACAGCATAGCGTGGTCTCCTCTGGCCAGCAGGGCAACCGGGCAACCGTCGTTGACTTTATCTCTTCGTCGCTTATGTTTGTCAACAGCATTGTGGACGCCCTATCCAGCAACATCGACAGACGCATCAAGTTCTACGACAGAATCAACGCCCACGACATGTTTGTCACCTTTGCGCTTTTGCGTCAATGGAACGTCTCCGTAATCACGTCACACTTGAATCGCTGGGAAGAGTCTCTCCGTCGTGATTACAATCTCTCACGCTCTCAACGCTCCGACGCTATTGTTCTGGACAATGGCACGGACAGCTCTATCCGCGACTTTACGCTATTCAAGAGCTTTGCCGCCCAGTACGAGGCTGCCAGGGCCGAGATTGCAAGGTCTAGGGATTCGGCGCTTGCGGGCACGCAGTCGGACAATGCTGCCGCACTTGATGTGTCCGATAACGAGGACGAGTACTTGCGGATGGATCTCTCTACTTATGCAGCGGGTCCCAGCGATTCACACGCTTCCATTGGCGGTGCTAAGAGGCTTCCGGCGGTTGCTGCCCACGAGACTGTCAGCGCTCCCGTCACGCCACGCCATCTTCATAGCCACAGCCACGGCGCTGCCACCACTACTGCTGCGTCTGCTCTTGGCTCCTCGGCGGGCGGCAATCTGACCCCGAACAACCCCTTCTACACTACACGGGACGCTGTGCTTCCTGCCGACCAGGCGAAACAGGAGATAACGCGCACCATACCTCCCTTTGTTATGCATTCGCGCAGCCATTCGGGCAATGTTGCTGAGACCGGCAGCCTCCGCGACCTGCGCCCTGCCACGACGGCATCGGCAGTCGCGTCTAATACCACGGGCAACAAAGATACTGCTATTGAGTCGGGGGTCTCTTCGTCTTTTAGCCTAGATGCGCTGACAGCCGCTATTGGCAGTGCACACGAGCTGCTCAGATCTGCATCCGCCGATATCGCGACCACAGTGGGCGCTGCCGCTCCTGGTGACCATGCTGCTGGTGGATCTATTGCCAATGCACGTCGCGATCTGCTGGCGGTCGTCGATCTTGCTCAGTCAATGCTCTGTGCGCTTGAACAAAAGAACTAACCACGTTCCTTTATTTTTTTGTTTTTTTTGGTTATTTCAATTTACATTTTTTACTATTCCCATTTGGTTTCGTTATTTCCTAGGCGTGTGTGTGAAATAAGCAGATTGGAGTGTTTATATGTGTCAGAAGGTGTATGGTGTTAACATCTGAATATACTCTCAGCAAAGAATAATGCCTTGATCTGGCAATCAGAGCTGCTCTTTCATGCCCTACATGGATCAAGTTTCGGAAGTAAAGCCACTGCTGTTTAGTGCCTTTCTTCTACTTTTACTTTTACTTTTACTTTTACTTTTACTTTTACTTTTACTTTTACTTTTACTTTTACTTTTACTTTTATCTCTTTTTCGTTGGATTTAGAATAACCCTTTTTTGCGTACTCGATATTTTAGTTGTTTGGACTTCCTAGTTAATCCGACCGCTCTTTCATCTTAATCTGCGTTGTTACTGGGCGTAGTTCAGACACTTGGCGAAAATCTTATACTGTGCAAATCAGCATACGCATTGTAAAGGGGCGGAATAAAATAAAAAAGATGAGCAGCACAGGACGTGGCAAGGAGGTAGACTTTGACGTGGACGACATGGACTTTCCACTACCCACGGAGCCTGGGTTTGGCGGGGGAATGGCAGCAGAGCGGAATGCAGGTAGCGGAGGGATCCGGATCGGACAAGGGCTCGGGGGAATGCAGGTGGTCAATGACGCAGCGCAGTTCAAGGACTGGGTATGTCTGTATCCGCTGTACTTTGACAAAGGCAGGTCACTCAACAGGGGGCGCAAGGTGGCAGCAACGCTGGCGGTGGACTCGCCGTACGGGAAACAGCTGTCGATGGCGGTGAAGGAGGCCGGGTTCAGCGTATGTTACGAGCCGAACAAGAGCCATCCGCGGGACTTCTTCACGGCCGGGCGGGTACGTGTCAAGCTGTTTGATGATGCGGGTCGGCCGATGAGGTCCGATGTGCCGAATAGGAAGATTCTGTGTCGTAGGGTGGCTGAGAAGATGGCCTCCGTTGATGCGCCCAGAGACAAGGAGCCGACGCTGCAGGATCTGATCGACTCCGGCGCAATGCCCGCGCTTCCTGGCGTCCCGCCACCGCAGCAGCAGCAGCAACAGTCGTCGCCCGGAGCCGGATCGCCGTCTTCGATGCTGATGGGCGAGACAACGCCGCCGAAGCAGTCGAAGAAATCGGCAAAGGCCAAGAAGAAGGGCAAGGGAAAGAACATTGTATAAACAGCCACGCATTATATTTTGCCGCCAGAGGGGGTGGGGGAGCTATAATATCCCTTCACCCTTTTTATTTTTTTTCTTCTCACTTTTGCTTGTTGTCAATACACATTAGCAGTCTCTCGTTTTGCAGACCGGCGGAGAAGGTGGGATATAGGTGGTTACGTGTTTGCTTCTGGCTACTACTGTATAGGTTTGGAAATCGAAAGAAATACGCGCAGACAGTCTGCCGGCATGGACTACCGGTTGCACGGGTGATAGCTGCCAGGCATGGAGACGTACATGTCCTTCCTGTGCGAGTGGCAAGCGGTGGACGGCGCCGGCGAGGAGCAGCAAGTGGTCGACGTTGACACCGAAGTACAGCAGGATGTGCTGGAGCACTGAGCGCGCGGCTGCGAGTACACGGTGGTGCTGCAGCAGGTCTTCTGCGGAGCGTTCTTCTCGGGGAAGAGCGGCGTGGCGTATGCGCGGGCGCCGCAGGTGTTGTCGGTCTTGTGCGAGGTGTGCGGTTTGAGCGAGTACTTTGGCGGCGGCGCATCGATATGCGACGGGGGTCCTCCGCAGGGCCCGGTGGTCCCTGCATACGGGTTGTGCTGCGCGGGCCCTGGCAGCGCGCACGTGTGCACCTGTGCGTGGGTGTGGCCGTACGTGCTGTATGAGTGCGGGATGTTCTGGCCTGCTATCGCCATGCAGTCGCAGCACGTGCACACCGGTGTTCGGTTCCGCCACATGTCGCCGTACATCTTGTTGCGGTCCACGCATTCGCGGCAGTTGCAGTGCTGCCGGTAGTTTGGTCGCAGGTCCCGTTCGCGGTTGGGATAGAACATCTTGCGGAACCCCATCGTTGCAAATGGTCTCTTTTATTTGATGAGGATGTTACTACGTCTGAGCGGAGAAGACTGGGCCGGAAGATGAACCGCAACCAAACAAAGAAAAAAGAAGAAAAGTAGAGGCTATCTCGCGATATCTAAAGCGTGAAGAATAAGAGAAGGAGTGAAAAAAAGACAGCTAGAAGAGACAAAGAGTAGGCGGGTGTTGGTAATTTGACGTGCGGTCAGACAAGCTCCTGGCCATGTGCTTTTCCGTTACAAGTACATTCTGCATGCCGCGTTGCACTGTTTGCCTTTCCTTTGCCAGCCTTTGGCATGTGCAATGTCGTAGTCGTAGCTGTGTGGTTTAATGCTGCGTCGATTATGCCTGCCCAGCCTGCATTAGAAAGACAGGGATGCAGAAAACAAAGAGCGGACAAAATGCGCTGCTTTCAAAAGCGTTGATAACACGCCGGCATCTTTGCCTTTTAGGACAGGACCTCGTTATGCTCTTTTGTAGGAAATCAGCTCATTGCACGCCTTTTGGTTTTGAACAGTCCATAAAGAAGACGCCGACTCCTTTTCCAGGCTTTTCTTTGTCGGGAAAGAAGTGCTATTATGCTCCCCCACACAAAAACACACAAACACACACATTGTGTACATATGTTCAAGTGCTACAAAAGATGTCAGCGTGTTCATCCGCAAATGCTCAAGTTGAAACTCTTCACCAGATCATCTTTATCTGCATGTGGATCAAAGCAAAAATCAGAGAGCCAGCTGGATCTCTTCGGCTCGCAGAAAGCGGCTCAGAAAATCGAGCCGATGATCGTTTTGGCGGCTTGCGCTGATTTGTTTTTGCGCTGCCTCATTTTTCCCTTGCTTATTGATAAAGCCTTTTTTCTTACTTTTATCTCTTGCTGGCGTCAATTCAACCATTTAATAACTTTATTACAGTATACCTGGTCGAAAAGGAACCGTAGCGGAATCGGGTGCCCAATGTCCTTGTTCACACGTCTTGCTGCTAGGACCGTGTCCTTTCGGACAGCGGGGCTTCTGCGTCCAATGTCAACAGCTGCTGCCACAGAGTCAAAGCCATCGCGCCAGGACGCTAAGGTTATACCCAGTCCAAGAGGTATGCCCAAATCAGTTCTAGTTGCTTTCTCTTAATCCCAAGGAAACGAAGGGAATGCATTGGTTTGTTCTTTTTTGCTGTTGGCTGAATCCGCTGCTTCTTCTGTCTTTTTTCTCTTGCTATTGTGTGGTAGGTCAGTTCAACAGCCCCGAGGTCTTTCTGAAAACAATAGGCCGTGGCTGCGAAAAGTACGTTGAAAAGTTCAAGAGCTGGGACCATTTGTTCCGCGCCGACGGCGATGACATGAAGAAGGATCTGGGTATTGGTCCAAAACATCGCAAGTGGATCCTCATGTGGGTCAACAAGTTCAGACATGGAATCGATCCCTACTTCATCCCTACAAGTATTAAGCACCAGATGAAACGGTCTGAGCGGTTAGCGCGTGCAAAGAGACGCCGTCTGAAGCAAATGAAGAAAAAGTAATCTACTCTTGTTTTGTGCTTTCCACTTGTTTAAAATAGAAGCATGGTTGTTGGATAATCTCTTTGCCTTTCTTTCTAGGTTTCTGCTGCTGCAGCGATGGCAACAACAACAACAACAAAAACAACAAAAACAAGCGCAGGTGCCTTTTTGTTTGCTATTTTCATTTTTGCAGCAATAAAAGGTGAAAGTGTTTGGTGCAAAATTCCAATCTACACGCAGGCCTTGTGTTCATTAGCACTTTTAGTAAACTTTTGCAATGAAATATCTGCTAATTTCGAGCGAGCCGACTCGGGAGCAACGAACATGGAAACCCCGTCGGCTCGCTCTGAGTGAACCAGCAAGGGGAAATGGAAAAGGAAAAAGCAGGAGCGGGGGAGGCAGACGCCTGACAATTTGTGCTCCGCATTTTTCTTTTCTTTCTCGCTTTTCTCCTTTTCATTCCAGTATAAAACGTGGAAAGCGTTGCCCACTTCTGAAGACTTGCGCAGAATGAAAGACACCGCTAATTTGATTTGTTTCCTCCCTCTTCCCCCGCCATATCTTTTTTCCTTCCCATATTAACCAGCATATTTATCCCATCTTTTTTGTGCCTGCGCTTGATTTTGTAATTGGCATTGGGTGTTTTTTTACACGCGTGCACGCGTTATTACTCACACGTAGAGGCTTCACAATACATTTTTCCACTTCATTAAAAGGTAAGAGTATCGCCATTCTCTAGCTAAGCAGGGGAGAGGGCCGTGGTCCATACTTTATTTGCAAAAAACGGGGGTGGGGTTTTCTCTTTATCTACCTTTTATTAATTCCCATTCCAATTCCAATTCCATTTTTCCACCTTCAGTGTATATTGTAGATTCCAGTCGCGTCACAGCATATACAAAGTCACCTCTTTATTTCTTTTATTTTTTTCATTCCCATTCCTTTTAGGTTTCTTTTTTCTTTGAGGGAGATGGAATCCACAAAGCTACTATGCATCCCACAGACCCATGAGCCAGCAAAAGTAGTTGGGTTCAACGTGGGTGTTGGGGATTCGGTCTCGAAATTGACGCCGGTTCTAACTTACGAATACAAGGAAAAGTACCAGGACAAGGAAGGGCTGGTGGGCGAGGACGTTGCGCTTCTCAAGGCGCTCAAAAAGGCACCGGATGCGGCCGGGTACATGACCAAAAGAGAGTACCTTCGGTCGCCATTCGAGGGCAAAGTCACAAAGCTCTTGTGTAAGCTTGGCGACGATGTTCAGCACACCGACGCGCTTATCGAAATCACCAGGCCATGCAGCCATAGCGCTGTTTTCAACGGGCTTTGCGCTCTTTGCGGGAAGGATGTGAGCGAGATCGACTTCACGGGGGTTCCGGAGACCCAGGCAAAGATCAGCATGTTCCACGACGACAATGACCTGAAGGTCAGCTACGATATGGCCGCATCCATCGATGCTGATACGCGTGAGCGGTTGTGGGGCCAGGAGAAGCTGTCGCTCATCATCGATCTCGACCTTACAATCATCCATGCCACGACACCGCCCAACCCTGGGTTCGAGAGCTGGCTCATTGAGAACTACGATGGGCCGCGCAGCTCAGAGCCCGCCACCACTCCTGGATCGGACGGAAGCGCAGATCACAAGCCAAAACACACGACACTCCCCGACGATATCGTTTACTTTGACCTGCCGGTTATCCCGTCCCGCCATTTCATCAAGCTCCGTCCCGGTCTGCGCGAGTTTCTTGAAACCCTGTCAAAACTATACGAGATGCACATATACACCATGGGCACACGGTCCTACGCCGATGCTGTTGCAAAAGTCATCGATCCCGAATGCAAGTACTTTAACGGACGCATTCTTTCGCGCGATGAGAACGGATCGAGGGACAGAAAGTCACTCAGACGGTTGTTCCCTGTTGACACGAGCATGGTTGTTATCATCGACGATCGGGCCGACGTCTGGGACTGGTCGCCTAACCTGATCCGCGTGCATCAGTACGAGTTCTTCACGGGCGTTGGCGATATCAACGCCGCACACTTGCCGCCGGTGCAACAGCATCATCGGATCAGTAGTGATTCTGGATCTGACGTCACAGCAGTCAATGAATCCACAGCAGCCGCTGGCATCCAGGACGACGGAAAGAAAGAAGAGGGCGATGCAAGCGCTGACAGCCAGGCTGCTGCTGAGGAAACAACCACACCAAGCGCGGAAGAGCAGCTCCCCGAGTGGGACGACACCACTGGCACCACCGATGCGCCAGTCAACGATGCCGTTGTGCGCGCGGATGTCGAGTACAGCGACACCACAGAGGAAGGTAGGCGTGTGCGGCGTCCGCATCTTGTGGACAACGACAGGGAGTTGGCAACCATCCGGGAAGTGCTTGTGCATCTGCACGAAGAGTATTACGAGAACCTGGATCCCAGCCACGATCTGCCGCCCCCTGACGTTGCTCGTATTCTGTCTCTGAAAAAGGCCCATGTTCTGAACGGCGCCAGCCTGGCCTTCACCGGCGTGTTTTTAATCAACCCGGGATCACCGCCGCCGCAGAAGACCGATCTGTGGATCTGGGCTCAGAACTTTGGTGCGCGCTGCGAACTCGAGGTCAGCGACCGTACCACGCATGTGATTGCTGGCAAGCCGGGAACCGAAAAGGTCCATGCGGCCAAGAGACTCAGCAACAAGGCCAAGGCGCAAGGCGGATGCGCTCCGATCATCGTGAAGAAGGAGTGGCTGCTGCATTCGATATACCGCTGGGAATGGCTTGACGAGACCCCGCATCTTTGGTTTGCGGATGATAAGGAGCTTGCCATTAGGAGCGCGGAAGCGCGGAAAAAGCACAAGGGCAGGTTTTCTGACTCGCCGGTGAACAAGCGGAAGAGCGTGGATGAAGCCGCTGAGTCCCGACGTGGAGACAATAACAACGGCGATAAGAAGAAGCGGATCCACGGCTCTACGCTTGAGCGCCTGAAGC